>JAFEMH010005741.1:0-151195 GCA_022495995.1 Adenophora triphylla var. japonica
GAGCATATCATTTTTCGCTAATTTTAACGGTTTTTTGAAAAAAGTTAACTTCTTTTATTTTTTTTTTCAATTTTTTTTTGGATAGATAAGACTATTTTAAACTTAAGTTTACTACATACATTTTTTACAAAAAAGGTTTATAAAAAAAGCTATGAATTTTTAAAGAAAATGAAAGTTAACGGTTTTTTGGAAAAAGTTAACTTTTAATTTTTTTCAATTTTTTTTCGATAAATAAGACTATTTTAAACTTAAGTTATCTACATACATTTTTTGAAAAAGGTTTATAAAAAAAGTTATGAATTTTGAAAGAAAGAAAAACTTTAACTTTTTTTAAAAAGAAACTTTAGTATTATAAAAGAAGAAAGGTGATCGGCACCTTTAAATTTTTATTAATCAAAATAAAGAATTACAAAGATGTGTGACAACCAACCTTACCACTTTTATAAATAAGGGGGGACATTTAGGAGCCTTTACCTCATTCACCTAACTATTACAATTAATTAAAAATAAATCTAATCTTAAAGTCTAAACTAATCTAATTAAAATAAAAATTAATCTAAAACATCATTCATTCATCACTACTTTCCGTGGAGTCCTCGACATCGTATTGATATCTTCGATCCAATAGATCCTCATCATAAGGCATGTCTTGTCATGCCTTTTTCCGCTCTAACCCAATCGCCAAGTAAAAGTTGATGTTCCAAAGTTTTCACTTGTTAGTTGAGAACGTCTTTCATCCAAAACATTTCCACCAACGCTAAATGCCGATTCAACCGCCACCGTTGAAGTTCGGGTTTTAGTAGGCTAATACTTCTTTAGCAATCTATGGAAAGTATAGGATAAATGTCTTCTTCCTTCTTGACCACACCATTGTAAAACATCAAATTCATTTGAATTTGGATCTTGATTTAATCTCAAAGTTTGTAGTGAAATACGTTTCTAACTCCACGGGAAGGCTTGATGATTGATGAAGATTGAACCTCGAGAAGCGACCATATTTTTTACTATACAAATTTGCAATAAAACTATATGGATCCCCACTAGTAAAACTTGGTTGAGGAAGTAGAGGAATCATATTCATGTTGTTGGCTTTGAGAAGTGTTTCCATATAAGGCATTATACTCATTAAAAAGGTTAATCAAATCATTTTTTGTGTCATTAACAATAATTGATGGAAGTTCATAACTACCGTCACCATCGGGATATAATTTCATATATTTATAATAAGTTATAATGGACTCTAAATCATCTAATTTAACCCGAGGATATAATAACTTTGCAACCAAGAAAAGAGACGGAATAGTGTCAAAATATTTAAGCCACTTTTGTCTCATGTTAAAAATGCATTGGTTTAAAATAGGGCAATCTTTTAAATTGTCAAAAATAGTAACAATTGCAATACAATGATCTAGCATCAAAACGGAAGTTGGATAATAAACTCCCGAAAAAGCCAAAGTAGCGGTATTAAAAATCTTTAACAATTCACATAAATTAATGCATGCATTCCAATGATGAGTAAATAGAGGTTCATGATAGCCAACCGACATAAAAAATTGCGTGAGGAGATCTTTATAAGCAAAACCATCGCTTAACATTTTATAGGTGGAATTCCACCTAGTTGGAACATCGTAAGTAAAATATTTGTCCCAAGCACACTTTTACTTCTTAAAAACTTTATCCACTTTTTGTATTAGAATTTTTTTGAAATAAATTGAAGAGCTCGTCTAATTGGCTTAACATAAGTTTCTAATGCATCTAAACCATCTCTAACACATAAATTAATTATATGACATAAACATCTAATATGAAAAACTTACCCCCAAGTGAGGGTTGACAAACGGTAATTAAATCGGGCAAACTAGCCGTATTAGCACTTGCGTTGTCAAATGAAATAGTAAATATTTTATTTAAAATACCATATTCAAGAAAAATCTCAAGCAATTTCGCACAAATATTTTCCGCGGAATGCGGTGGCTCAAAATCTTTGTAAGCAATTAATCTTTTTTGGATTTTCCATGAATTATCTATCCAATGGCAAGTAACGCCCAAATAAGTATTTCTTTGCCAATGATCACTCCAACCATCGGCACAAATTGAAACTTTATTTTCTAATTTTGATAAAACGCCAATTAAATCTTTTTATATCTTTCAACCACTCTAGTAATATCACGTACGAGATCTCGTGCGTGGTACTCTCGTGGCGGCGGGGTTCAAAGAAAGGCGAGCAAAATTTTCATAAAAATCACAATTTCGCAAAATTAAAAGGAAGGCCTTTAACGCAAATAAATTTGGCTAGTTCATCCCTATAAACCCACTTGTCAAATTTAAAAAGGACGGAAGAAGGGGAAGACGAACCTTGTGCACCCGAACCCGAACTACGTTGAAATTGTAATTGAGTTTGCGAAGCGGAAATGCCAAGTTTCTCTGGGATGTTTTGACGCCAAATGCCCGTTGAGCGTCCCATGCCCTCCGCCTCTTTTGAATGCGTAAGTCGCATTACAATAGTTGCAACATGCTCGAAAATTATAATCATCCTCGGCACTTTTTCTTTTGGTGAAATGGATGGCGAAGGTATCGGATTGCGGCTCTCTTTCTCTAAGTGGGTTGTCGTTGTCCCCGACCCCGACCACCTCCCCTAGCTCGCTAAGCTCCCTACCACTCCTAGCATTACCACTTTCAATTTCAACTTGTTCTTCTTCCTCATTTTGTTGAATATTTGGATTTTGATGATCAAAATCATCGTTGGGAGGAAGAATCAACAACGGACTTGCCTAAATTGCTTCTTCTTTGATTTGCAGCCATTTGTATAAGAGAAAATGAAGTTTGGAAACAAAACGGAGCTTAAAAATGGATGAAAATGGAGAAAAGCACTAATTTCGTTAGAAAACTAACTGAAAATGAAACAATATTTAACTGAAAATTGGATGAGGGTGAGAGTATATGTGAATATTTGAGAGTAGAAGAGAAAGAGTAGAGAGAAATAAGGTGAAAATAAAATGGGAGGAGGAGGGTGATATTTATAGTTAGTAAATTAGGCAAAAAAAACATTTTTTTTTTAATTTTTGACTGCCCATTAACAAAATTAACGGCTACTTTTTAAAAATAACGGCTAGTTTTTGAAAAAGTAGCCGTTGGAACATGTTCTGGCGTTCTGCTCGGCCGAGCACCTCATATGACTCGGCCGAGCGGAACCTTCGATTGTTAATAACAAACCGGAAGGTTACGCTCGGCCGAGCAACTCATTTGACTCGGCCGAGCAAGTCAAAAACCGGCGGTTAACCGGCGGTTGACCGGTTTTTCGAAATTCTCAACCTTAACCGAACCGGCCAATAACCGGTTACGGTTAGCCGGTTCCGGTTAACCGCCGTTGACCGGTTTTGACCGGTTTTGACCGGTTTTCAACCTCCCGGTTGACCGGTTCGGTTTATAAAATGGACACGTCTAGTTTCGCCTTCGAATTCCAGGTTGCACACATAGAACCGCTCCCAAGCCCAAATCTATATCAATAAAATCTATATCAAATACTATAAATAATGTAGTTAATTTGAAATCAAACTTAAAACCAACAAAATTATGCACATTAACATGAGATAAACATACTTGTAAAATGTTGAGAAATCCTCCGCACTGGCTCTTCAGAGGGTTAGTCGCACTACACAACTCTCGATATAGAAAAGCCAGCAAAGCACTACCCCAACTGTACATCCAAACCCTCGAAACCTCTCGAAGCAGTGAGAGATAATACAACTTAACCTTCTTGTTCGTACGATCAGGCATCACCGTAGAACCCAAGGCTAGCATGATATATGCCCGTACGTACATATCAATAATGTCTTGATGAGTATCATCAGCTAGGTCATGAAAATGTGGAAACTGGCTCGTAGTCCATCTTAGCTTTAGACTACTCCCATTCATATCTCCGGGAGATGGGACATCCCCTAATAGATCGTGACATACCACTCGCCAGTCTAGAAGTGGTGGGATGTCAGCATCAGTCACAATCCCCATCAATCGGCAATCCGAAAATCATGCCAATATCATCTAGGGTAATAGTCATCTCACCGACCGGGAGGTGGAATGAATGGGTCTCCGGACGCCATCTCTCAATCAATGCCTCCAACAACCTATAATCGTATTGATTTCTCCCTATATAATGGACCCCACTAAAGCAACACTTGGCTAATCTCAACAATATCGTCGGCGCTAGTCTGTCCGGTAATGTGGCGCCACAACGAAATGAAAGCGGACTAGCAACCTGTTGTCCGGCCCAAATAAAATGAGCTTTGTGGCCCTCATGTTCAGTTAAAACAGAGTTATCGATAGCCCCAGGATCAATAAAGTTTTCCATCTATTTCAACAAAAGAAACCCAATTTCAATATCAAATAAATACATATATAAATATAGAGAATTTGAAACATTAATAGCAAATACTTCTAAATGAAATAACAAAATACTAACAATTGAGTTCAAAATAGCCCACAAAGTGAGTTTAAAACCCCAAAATTTCAAAACTCCAAAATTTCATATATACCAACAACTGAGTTCAAATATACCAACAATTTAGTTAAATAACAACACTAAATGAGTTTAATATCAAAATGTACAATAACTCAAATCAAAATATACCAACAATTAACTTGAATATACCTAATTTTCATGTAAACAAGTACTCAAATCAAAGCAAAATCAACACACAAATGAAGTAAAAAACTTGAATGTAAACTTACAATAACGAAATTTTGGGAATGATAAATTTTAATTTGATGAAAATAACAATTGCAATATTTCTCTTTCTTCTCTCTTGCGGCTGTTAGGACTTAGTTTTTTTTTCCCTGTAAACAACGAATTGAAAGTCGATAAGGGGCTGGTGATTTTAGAAGACTCGCTACACCATTTATCGAGTTCTGTGTACACGTAAAATCGATACATGGTGTGACGAGTTTGACTAATATTAATTACAGTGAATTAGTCAATACGCTTAAATCTTAATTTAACTAAACTCGCTAAATGGTGTAACGAGTTTCAACGGTAGCATGTTGAACTCGATACACCATGTAGCGAGTTCTAAAAAAATGACAATTTTGAAAAATAGCTTCAAATGTGAGTTATTTTTTGAATTTATATTTTTAAAATTGAATTATTTGGGAAAAAAATCATAATACTAGTGTACTTATAAATTTTACGGGTACGAATAGCAAACACTCATATTCAAGTCAAAGAAAACAGAATTTGAAATCGGCGAAACCAATTCAATTTATAGAAAATTGCTGATTACCTGTAGCTCCGGCGATCCAAATTCATCAATCATACTCTTCCAATTCATCATTCCGGCCGATCCATCCATCTCCGGCTAGTGGACTAGGCGTAAATGGATACAATCAGGAAACAAGCGACGAAGCTCCGGGAACAGGTCGCCCGGCAGCAACAGGTACATCACCACCTCAACTTAAATTATGATTTCATGGCAGAGGTAACTCAGAGATCCATGGAAATGTTGATTTATTCATTACTGATGCCTTAGTAGCTTTCAATTATATGGTTACTGATCGAGTGAAATTATTAGGTTCTCTGCTGTTGAGAGGGCTTCTGTTTAGCTGATTGTGGTGTTAAAATATGTGTGTATCCGTGTTGGATTAGGTTGGATTGTTATTTAATGCCTAGCGGTGGATCTAGGTAATGGAAATTGATATACAGCTCATGGAGGCATGGATGAGGAAACATAACAATGTGCACTGAGATGTGGATTTGTTAAGTTGAACTTTCTGCAGAATTTAAATTTCGATGTTTTTATTTTATAGAGTAAGAATTGGCTCGGTCTATGATCTCTCAAACTAGTTAGTACTGCTGAGAGGTGTGACTAAGCTCAATGTTTCGGTTGGTCTGTTGTGAGAGTAGTTGGTTTGAACCACTGAAAGCAAACTTTTCTGCTTCCCAAGTAAAATCCTTCCAAAATCTTGCTTTAGGATTGATAAGAGATATACGGAGAGAATATACGGCTTATATTAGTCATTGCACCACTTAGTATGTGTCATGTTATTACTATTAAAACAAATGATTGAAAGACCGAAAAATGGTAACGGTAATTGGAAAATAAATATTAGAGGGTTTCAGTGAAAAAACAGGATGCTTTCTTCTGGCACAACAAAATGGCAAATGTGGGCTATACTCGGTCCCAAGCTACTAATATAGTTAGCAAGAGAACTGTTTTCATGTGGAGGGATGCTTCCCTGATTATTCTTTTGTGTTTGACTCAATAATATAGTGTTTGCAGGTTGTGTAATTATGATTAAATATTTGCATAGATAAACCTTACTAAGTAATGGATCAAAAATTGGGGTTCCTGAAAATTCTTGTTCTTTGATGCATTATGAAGTACTTAACATTTATAATGCTTACGTTTTAACAGATTCCCGATATCGTTTTTATAAAGCAAATGCAAATATAAGTAGAGCTAGTAAATAGTGAAGAAAGGACGGGCAGCCTTGATTGCATTATATTATCGATTAAGTGCAACTTGATTTACACAATAATATTTGGATGTGATCGCTTAAACTATTTAGAGTTGATAGAGATAGATTTATCTTCTGTTTCACTTGAAGTTTAAGATCTTGTGCCATTCTATCTCACAGCTTCCTAGATGACACATGTAACCTCTGGCTTTGGTCTGAACTTACTTGCTGGAGCACATTGCATCATACATTTGGCCATTTTTAGTACCAAATTTCATTTTTTTTTACTTCGGAGTTGCATCATATTACTGCATGCTCGTGAGATTGTGTAAATTAAAAATCTTCCTTGCCATATCCATGCAAGCACTTAAACTAATCTGGCGCAGACTCTAGGCTTTAAGTTATGTTGCCGGGTTGTGTTCACTATGCAATGTATTCCACTAATATGACAACCTCAGCCCTGTAGGCCAAAGAAAACAAGTAATTTGGTTGGCTTACTTTTCCAATGCTTTGTAGGCATGCAGTACCCTTGAAGACCCCCTCTTGAAACTCGGGTCTGAACGGCCTCTACATGATTGTCGTTGTAACTGTGACTCTAAAAATGCTCTAGTTAGGTCAGATATTGTCTGAATAGGTAAGAAACATGAAGCATCGAAAATGTGAAGCCCATGTTGAAAATCTTGAGAAATCCTTCACAAGAAACCCATCCTGAAACTCATAGGTCTGAACAGCCTCTACATGATTCACGATGTAACTGTGATTCCAAAAAAAAAAAAATGCTCTGGTCAGGTCAGATATGGTCTGATTAGGTATGAAAATGATAAATCATAAATGTGAACTCATGTTGAAATGCTCGAGAAATCGTTTACAGGAAAACACAGACCAATAGCTTGTGGAAGCATTGGCAAGAAACCATGATGATAATTCTGGGTTACCCCCGATTTAGAGGATGGGGAATCCTATGCTGGAAGCCCTGATTAATATCTTACGATACCCCAAACGAAAAGCCTATCATAGCTTTTTATGGCCAGGGACAACATAAATATAAGATATCCCAATTCCAAAAGTATATAATAGACTAATTCTTAAAGTTGGTGAGACTTGAGAGCAGGGGTGCCAAAGTTCATATGTTTTGTAATTTATTTCTCCATCCTCTCGTAACGTATTTCCTTTATTGGATATCTTCGTTGTCCTCTTTCCATTTTATACAATTAATGACACAATTCATTATTGAATTTATTTCCTGCTCTTATGATAGATGGGATTAATTAATGAGGATGGTGATGTCTGTGATGGTTGGTAGTGCATACGGGATCAATCAATCTAATTAACAAGTATTAATGCATTTAATATGCTTCCAAAAATACAGGGCGATTTCGGAGAGTACAACCCTCAGTTGATCAAGGGAGCAGTTTCATTTTTTATTTTTTTTAGCACGTGCTTGCATGTTGTGATTTGTAGTAGTCTACAGGAGATGAATGAGGACTCCAAGGAGGAAATGAATATGCGAGAAGAGGAAGAATTGAGAAATAAAATGTAGCTAGAATTAAGACCAAAGCACTCCACTTCCGCTGAAGAACAGGCATAGTCACTCATCTGGGTTGCATATTAGTCTAGACTTAATGCATATAGATATATTTGTCTGTTTGTCCAAGTGTATACATATATATTTTTCATGGTTTAAGATTAACTAAAGATATTTTCATTTTCTTACGATAATTACATAATGGTAAACGTTTTTGTTATGGGAATAGAATATATAAATTAGAGAGATAGTTGAATAAGTGAAGGTCATTAAGAGGTTAAATAAAATGGTGGTTAAGGGGTAAAATACGGAGATAGGCCAAAAGAGCCCAAGTGTCCACCAAGTGCCTTCCCTTTTATAATTAGAATAGATACACACACATATTGTGACCATATATGGTGCACTTTTGGTTAAAATAATGCAAATATAATCTTAAATACTCAACAAGGACTGCATTTGTAGAATCTGTATTGTCCAATACATAATTCCACAAAGAACAAATGAAATAAAAAGAAAGCAACTGACACATGGGTTGAGACACGTGTGTAATGATGAACACATGCTTAACCATCATGTAACAAATCCGACAAGAACTATAAAATTTGCCTTGTATGGAGAATTCATATGAGGAAATAAGAGATATGAAGAGTCCATGCAATCTTGAGTAGAGAAGATGGTGAAAACTTGAAAATGCTTCCAGGATTTTCATAGATTATGAGCTGCTTCTGCCTATTCTCCGGGATAGGGTTATGATTGATTTCATTTTTGAATTTTTAGACCAAGGGCGCTCTTGGGGCGTGCTCATTGTTTTCATGACGAGAGAATGAAGTTCTTTAAGCACTTTATGGTTTGGATTCTACTTTTCTTCTTTCTTTAGATGGATGTCCCATCCATTCACTTTGTCATTTTCCTTTCTTTTCCTTCTAAAACAGTTTCTTATTAAAAAGGAAGAAAAATGGTTAACTTGGGTGGGGGGGGGGGGAGGAGGAGCTCTTTGCTTCTGTTAATCCAGTATTAAGACTGGACATCAGGCATTCAATACCTGAAGACACAATCAAAACCCCCATTCAGATACTTCTTTGTGCGCAATGCAGATCTTTACATATTTCAATATATATATTTCCTATTTCTGCTACCCTTTTCATGCTATCTCCTCAATTTATACTCATGAGCATCAGATGTTTCACATCTGCTGAGGAAACCCCTGTATGAGAAGCTAGTTCACAACATATGCACATCCATAATTTGGAATCACAACTTCTGTTTTGTGAATCTGTGAATCCACAGCATATTTGCTCTCAGTCCGACAATCTGCGTTGATGTCAGAGGTTATGGTCTAAACAACAATATTCTCCCAAAATTACAAGGAGGTGATCAGCACACATGTCAATTATTGGTTCATTTTTTTCCAGTTATCTAGCTTGTTGTAGATCAAGGATTGTTCCCCTTTGTCCTTAGTTTAAGGTAACTAATGTTAATATTTGTTCTGCGACTTGGGGGGTTTTTGTTTTTTTTAAGTGATAAGTGCTGAAATCTGATTTCAGTTCTGAAAATGGCTGAATGATTAAGAGGCAGCAACTGAAAACTGAATTCTGAATTGGATAAGTTATTTGATTTTGTATCTGAATTCATTATCTGAAAAGCTTAAAAAAATAAAAAAAAATTAAAAAAAATAAAAAAAAAACCCAAACGTAAATGCAAAGAACAAGAACGGTTTAAAAAAAAATTAACATAAACCAAGCATGAACAGTGCGTTTTAAGAGGCTTTCAGCACCATTTTTACCTCTTAAAAATCAGTGGCTTTTAAGGGGCAATAAGGCTGAAAAAAACAAAAAAAACAAACACACTTAAAGTGTTTTACCTCTTAGAATTAAGTGATTTACCTCTTAATAAGAGGTAAAATGAAAAAACAAAAGCCCCCTTGATCTATGATTCAAACGCACAACTGTGCTTATCTTTGGCCTCACTCACTTTGCTAACTTCAAGATTGGATCTATGTTGAAACATTGACCTTTTTTCTCCCCATTTGTTTTTTTTGTTATGTTGATATAGTTGTTATGAATGTCCATTTCAGGCAGTATTCAAGCAGTTTGGTGGTGGGGGTTATGGAGGTTCAGATAATCTTGTTACCGATGAGGCAGAACTTGTACAGCATCAGAAACTCGAGAAGCTATACATATCGACTCGTGCTGCTAAGGTTGCTTGCCTTCTATTGAAGTTGCTTGTGTTTGTCGTTAGATATAGGATCAATGCCTAATAAGTCGAACGGAGAATCCTTTTTTGATTGTGTTAGATCAGTTTGACCAAAACATCAGGCAAGAAAAGGCTTTTAAAAGAAGGGAAAACTCCGTTTTTGTCCATTGTAATTTGGAGCGTGTTTCACTTTTACCATCAAACTTATTATTTTTTCATTTTTACCATCGATCACAAACAATGGTGTCATTTTATACTCAAATTTGTTATTTTATAACGAAATTTGTTTCATTTTTACCATCGTACCTCAAACGATGGTGTCATTTTATACCCAAATTTGTTATAAAATGACACCATGGTTTGTAGTACGATGGTAAGAATGAAAAAATAAAGTTTGGTGGTAAAAGCGAAACATGCCCCAAAGTACGATGGACAAAACAAAGTTTTCCCTTAAAAGAAAGACCATTTTCCTCTAAATTTTAAAGGGATTTTCATTCACCCAATGAAGTTTGGATATGGTCATCTGCCATATTTGCATATCCCAACACTTTCTAATCAGTAAACTATGCGATTTATGGAGTTATAAATTTACGTGTTGTGGTTGACTGCCAAGGATTCTCACGAGCTCCCTCATGTATAGCTGTCTACAGTCTTATCTTTATATATACCATACTGTATGATACTTGACGGAGCAAGTACTACTTTGTGATGGATGGAAAATCTAAAATCGTTTAATAAGGGAGAGGGGGACTGTGTCTCTTTATGCCCAACTTTGGCTCCTTGTAAAACTACCTCAAAAACTAACATACATGATTGCCCTCAGATTATGTATATATAAAATGAAATTTTATAAATTATACTCCCTCCGTCCCATAGATTTATGGACTTTTGGGTTTTGCACGGGGATTAAGGAGGAAATATTATATTGAAAGTGTTGTGAGTGTGAAAATAAAATAGGAGAGAGAATGAGTGGAGAGAATAGTAATTATAATGGTGATGTGAGTATTAAAATAATGTAGGAGAGAGAATGAGTGGAGGGAATAGTAAAGATTCCTTTCCATTTTGGGAAAGTTAGATATTATTGTGGGACGCCCAAAATAGAAAGTTTACATATTATTGTGGGACGGAGGGAGTAAATCTGAAACTTTTTAAATTGTGATAGAAGTGGAATAGGTTTGGAGAGAGAATGCATCACTATGCTATAATAACTAAGATATGTTCCCCGATTTTTTCATGGATTTGCAATGTTCTTGATGTTATTTGTCAGCATTTTCAAAGGGATATCGTTCGTGGTGTAGAAGGTTATATAGTTACTGGGTCCAAACAAGTTGAAATAGGTAAGTTGGTAAATCAATTGCTCATTGTTAATAGACTACTTTGAATTAATTTAAAGGAGGACATGTTGTATCTTGTGTTTTGATCAATAGGAACCAAGTTTTCTGAAGATAGTAGAAAATATGGCGTTGAGAACACATGTACAAGTGGTAGTACATTATCAAAAGCAGCAGTAAACTTTGGAAGAGCACGTGCTCAAATGGAGAAGGAACGTGGCAATATGTTGAAATCCTTTGGTACTCAGGTTCGATCTATTTCTCTTTCCTTGTTTATGAAACTTTAGGACACTAGAGCTTGCTATTTTTGGTGAGCATCTGTTAGAACTTCAGATTTGGTCTGCACACCTATTGTAGCACTCAAATTCTGAATTTGCATGCGCAGATCATACTGTGTCTGCACCATTAATAAGCACGAGTTTTTGCTCACCCAATATTTTTTAAAGCAACAGCGGGTGATATATTCCGTGATCCTGACCCCTGTTACCAAGTACTCCCCCTTTCCCAACTTGAAGCCCATTTGACTATGCAGTTTAAGGAGAATCATTTGGCTCTCTTAGTTTCCAATTTTTCCTTGTGAAAGATGATTTGTAATGATGTGAGAACGGAGACTCATTTCTTGAAGTACTTGAATGAAAGCAAAGGCTAATACTCCCTCCGTCCCACAAAACATTACCCCTTTACTGTTGAGAACGGAAATAAGGAATAATGTTATTAAAGTAGGTGTTGTGAGTGGGAGGAGAGAAAATAAGTGGAGAGAATAGTAAATTTGAAAAGTGTTGTGAGTATGACAAGTGGGTTCCATGAATAAAGAAGTATTAAAAAATTTCCTTTTTAGGAAAGTGGGACTTTAAAGTGGGACACCCAAAATAGTAAAATGGGTAATGTTTTATGGGACGGAGGGAGTATAGTAAATGGACCATGGAAGATAGGTTGTTTTAGAACGTGGACACTATACTGTGGCATCACAAAAAGGAACAGTAGACTCTTTTTCAAGAAAGGGGGAAGTATTATGTTCATCAATTACTAAGGCCCAGTCTGTAGCATTAATATACTATGATGTGTCTGCGTTTTGGCATGTCCACAGCAAAGCAGATTGTGATTGTTTCTAGTGCACCCTACTAAAATTGTTATAGGATCAGACTCCATGCAGTACTATTTAAACTGCCAAATGTGAATTTCAAAGCAAAATAGGTGATCTTATCAACACATCTCCTTAAATCATCAGAATTCCAAAGAAAACTCCCACTGTAGTTTGCAGGAATATTTTATTAGATTCAATTGTATATTCTTATCAAATGGATTCAGTCTTTGTTGCTGCACACTGTAGCATGAATAAAAAAGCTTTTCTACTAAAGTCTAGCCAGCCTATTTCTTCACCCATCATAGTACTCCTTTTGTTCCATGTAAAGAGTTCACTTTCTTATTGTGAGACATTTCACTTAAGGAGTCCAGTTTCTGAAAAATATCTTATGATCTTTACAACCTTTCAACTTTAGACTCCGCACGGGATATAAGCATCTTGGGTAGTTCAAATACATTTTTGTAATTATGACCAACTCTAATGTACTAAATATCACTTAATGAGACTTCTAAAGACCGGACTTTAGTTCAAAATTGAACGGAGAAAAGTCTTGTTTGAATCACTCAGCTTTCCGGTGTAAATATTGGTGTTTTTTGCTTTTTTCAATATTGTCTGTGAGAGGAGACCATCATGGAAAAGTTAAGCTCCCCAAAAGGAAAGATTAGAGAAAGGAAACATTTTATTGAACAACCTAAAAAGGAAAGATGAACTCTTGGTGTTGGGAATCCAGGGAGTAGCTCTTGTACAACTTCACAAACGTAAATTGATGCAATGTGTGATTGGCACTGGTGCGTGCACATATTGATCTGAGCAACAAGGTTGGTCGAAAATTCCTGCTTGTAGCCTTCTGAAGAAATTAAAGGATGCAAAAAATTGAAACATTCTTTAAAATACTTTGAATGGCCCTTCATGTCGAAATTTAGAATAAAAGAGCTTTTGAGTTTGTTCAGGTGAATGTTTGAATTACTCAGTTTTTTGCTTAGAGAAGTTGTGAAATTATAAGGATGATGTTGCTCATAGCTGTCAAGATGAAGGTTTTTTCTCTGCAGCCTTACCCCAGGCAGCAGAGAGCTTGTTTTGCTCTTCAAATCCATGACATTGAGCAACCTCATTTATGCACTAGGGCTCACTGTTAAGCTATGAAATCATAAGGAATTAGTAGAATCCTCAACTCTTGTCACACAAACTTTATCTGATTCTACTAGCCTTCTGAAGCTGTGACCATGAGCTCAAATTGAGCAATATTTTCATGCTTCTGAAATCTTTATCAGATGAAACTTTTTGAATATCGATATGCCACTTTTCTGTTGGAGTGATTTCCTTTTCATTTTCTTTTTTTCTTTTGTATGAAAAAAAAGTGGATTTAAAGTTATGCCCTCAATCGCCCCCCCCCCCTCCTCCTTTTCTTGGGGGACTAGAAACCTTAAGGATGTTGAACTATGTTAGACATTTGTGCGGAATTGATCTCGGACGATTAGTGCATTATATCTTTTAACCTTGATACGGACATTAAGTTTCATCTGTTTTCTTTTTGCAGCTTTCCATTTCATTAATTCGCTCCTTCCGCATAACTCTTTCTATTGAGTTCCTTTCATTCAAGTTCTTAACATGAGACATCATTCTAAAATTTCAGGTCGCAGAACCATTAAGAGCAATGGTGATGGGTGCTCCACTAGAAGATGCTCGGCATCTTGCGCAACGTTATGACAGAATGCGTCAGGAGGCTGAAGCTCAGGTAGACGGTTCATTCTTTACACATTCCCTCAATTAACTAGCTTTCCCCATTTGTCTCGTTGTTTTGTTCTCTTATTCTCTCTCCACTACATCCATGTTCTTTCATTATGCCGTTTAATGTATGCAGTGTTACCTTTGTTACAATGAATTACATGGTTATTAAGGAACCTTACCTCAAGTTATTTCTACAATTTTGTAACCTTTTCTTTTTCCTCTTGAACCTAGATAGGCTATTGAAGTTTCCAAACGCCAAGCAAGAGTGAGAGAAACAGGCAATCCCGAGCTCCTCGTAAAACTTGAAGCCGCTGAAGCAAAACTACAGGACTTGAAATCAAACATGTCAATACTGGGAAAAGAAGCCTCAGCAGCGATGGCCGCAGTGGAAGCTCAACAACAGAGGTTGACGCTCCAGCGACTTATATCCATGGTAAAATCTGTCTGCTTATACAGTTGAATGAAGTTAACATATACATTACTAAGCAAGTCTGAAACTTGTGTGATGATTTCTTCTTCTGTTTTGAAGATCGAGTCAGAACGTGCTTACCATCAGAAAGCTCTTGAGATTCTAGATCAGCTTGGAGGCGAGGTATGCAACTATTCTGCCACCATTTGTATTCAAATTATTTTGTTACCGAGGTACCTTTTTGTTACCTTTTGAAAAGAAAAGACCGGATGGATCCATAGTTATTAAAGGCATTAGCCTGACTCGTCTAAGCTAGGGTTCCTCGCCTCTTGGTGTCCGGGCAAGGTGACATTGGAGCAGTGAACTAAATTGGTCGCCTTTCTTGCCTAGGCGGGAGAAGCTAAAAGACGAGTTCATGGGAACACTGACCAAAAGTTGAACCTTAATCTTAACGTCAATCAATGTGGTGTTTAATCTATTTTATTATTCATTTCTTTTTTATTGGAGGAGTAAACTGTAGAAATCCTAAATCAGAAGTGACCTTAATTGGAGGTCGTATGACTATTTCTCACCTTGAAGAAGTCTTTGAGTTCGACTTCTTTGTGTTCGATTACCAGCCCAATCTCTGCCTTCCGACCAGGATCTTAGGCCTTTCGTTGTCCAGTGGTGGCATTCTGGGTCGTGGATCATCTAAGGCTCTTAGCGTCCTGCTTCTTCCTCTTCCTTTCAAAAATATTCCTCGTTTTCTTTTCTCCCCACTTCTCAGCGTTATTGAATTTTTCTTTTTGTACCTCACACTTTTCAGTGTTTTCTTGACGAAAATGAAATTTGGTTCACTACTTTGTTTCAAGAACTAAAGACTCTAAGGCCCTAAACAACAATCACTTGATAAACTCATTCAGAAATAGTCTATAATTTATGCATCAGCAATTCTTTTTGGTTTTGTCCCACTTGCAGAGTAAGTTCCCTTTTTAGGCCGTCCTTTCTTCAACGAATTTACTAAATTTAACCTTCCTTTCCCACCTAACTTCAGTCAGATGTTCCCTTTGTTTTAAATTACAAATGTTGGAGGAAAATTTTGAGAATCGAAAATTGTCAATCACTTTCCTTAATTTGCTTGTTTGGTCAAACACACCTCTTCAAGTGGATCAGAGTAAGTATATTTTTTTTAAAAAAATTGGAACTTTATGTGTTGGAGAGTGGGCAAGTGATTGTTACTCTGATATGAAGTATGGAGAAAGTGACTGGTTACATGAGTTGAAGTGGGGTTAATTATATTGTAGGATAGGGGCAAAAATTGCCGTATAAAAAATCGTTACATAGCCTCATTTTGAGCCCTATAATAGTAGAGACGGTGCAACTAAAGGAGTAACATAAGAATTCTTCATATTTTGCTATCCATTATACTAAATTCTTAAGTTGAATTAACTCAGAGATGTATAAGCATCATATACTTGGTATGGTGTTTTCCTACACATCCCCAACATGTGCTATTATGCTCTGACGGGCGGTAACATATTCCTGAGAATGTGGAATTCTGTGGCCCTTTCTTGTGTATCGATACTTATTATGTCCTTCTGCGGATAAACCAAAGTTAATTTGCTGATTTAATCCTATTTTTGGATCAATCGAAAAACGTCAAAAAAACCGTACCCCGTTCTTGGATTATTGTGAGGAGGGTAACTAAAATACATGATGCTAAGTGTTAAATCCAAGGTTCCGACTGTAATTAGAACACTTTTTGATAATTGTTAAATCCAAGGTTCCAACTGTAATTAGAACACTTTTTTGTCCACATTGTTGTATGGCACAGTGGTGAACAACTACGGCACAGTGGTAAAGGTAAGTGCATCGATATCATAGTGGTAAACGTTTACCGTTTGACAATAAGCTCTACATAAAATGTGTGCAAAATTGGATTGTGATACTTTAGAAACTATGTTCTATGTTGGTGACTATTATAACATGCTACATCATTTTTGACCAACCTTTTACTTGTTTGACTTCAACAAGCGCTATTGTATAGGCTTAGGCACAATAGCACCTTAGGAGTCAAATAGGCATAAGTTGGTTAGATATTAGGCACTATGGCACCTAAGCTTAGGTACTATAGCATCTATAATGTTTCAAATTGATCACTATCCTTGCCATTTTTAAACTTCGTCCATATGTTTATAGAATTATTGTATCTATAACATAATGGTAAAAATATACATTACCATGGTAAACGTCTACAACATAATGCTAGAAATCAACAACACGTTTGTAAGTATTCATGACAATGATGGAACATATTTAAAGCTCAATCTACCCCATGTCATTTTTTGTAGGCACTAGACAAAAGCTCTTAGCTTAAGAATTCATAATCAATATTTTGTCTAATTTTGGCTTTCCATTTATACCCTTCGGTTAATCATCTATTGCCAATGTAAGAGGGTTGTAAAATATTTAACTTTGGTAAGGGTATAATGGGAAAGTAAATCATTAATAGTAAACACTTTCCCTTAATTCCCGTGCATGACCATTTTGTCCAATTTCAAGTGGGACAGAGGAAGTACTTCCTACCCTAAACTTTTTTAGCTCTAAATTACTCCATCCGTCTCATTTGGCCAGCTTTTTATTTTTAGCTATCTCATTTTGTTTTTATTTGACTAGTTAGGAATCCAATGCATATTAATGATTTACTTTTCCATTATACTCGCACTTAAATTAAATATTTTACACACTAAACCAATTACAATTAAATCGTATAAATGACTATAAATGGAAAGCAAAAAATTAGACAAAGCTTTTATTATGAATTTTTAAACAAAGAACTTCTGTGTAGTAGCAAAAAAAAAAAAAAAAAAAAAAATAGAGATGAACTGGTAACTACATTTAAAATAATTAATGCACTACACTTTTTCCTTCCATTGTGTTGTATATGTTTACCATTATGCGTTTAAGGTTTAGGTAACATCTACAACATAATGATAAACATCTATAGCACAATGGTAAACATCTACGCATTTGAAATCTAGTTATAATTAATAAATAATTACAAAATTAATGTATTTTTAATTCATTATTTCTTATATCTAGTGTTTGATTACTTAGTGTCTTCTTTTCTTTAAATGTAAAAAATCTTTCATAAATCTTATGAGATATTACTATGATATTTGCAACAAACGAAAGAAGGATCATTTAGTGTCGAAGAGACATTTTGGCATCGATGATCGCAAAATGGGGACTATGAAGGGAAAATTTTGTAAGGAAAAGAGTACTACCACCACTAGGTCTCTTCAACCTTTGGTGTTCATGACCCCATGTTTTTTCCAGGAGTTCCCTTTGTATGATGTTTCCATTATCTTCATCACTTAACTGTTTATGATGCATTTACATAAAATAAAATAAAATGCATGGATATCAAAACAAATTTGATGACAAGCATGTGCGTTAAAACGATTACTTATATAGCTTGATCAGCTTGAAATCTGAAATAAATAAAAGCTAACTAGACTTGGTATGAATAATTTGAATAGAAATAGAGTTATAATACTTTAAAAAGAATGCATTCACATAAAACTTAAAATACAATGCGTGAACATTAAATTAAGAAGAAAATAATTTACCTTCTCTAAGGAGAATGATTATAAAGTTAAGTTTGATCACCTTCTCACAAGAACCACTCCTTTTGTATTTTCTTCAAAAGGAATGTAAGATCAAGAAAGAAGAATGTTGCGTTGTAGATGCATTAAATATTTTCAACTTCCTCGTAGTTTGGAAAAATATGGATCTCCACCAACCAACCACATCATAAATGTAGTGAAATGAATGACAATAAAAACTAAATTGTTGGATTGAATTTTAAAGTTCCATTGAGTTGGTACTCAAAATATTGGAACATGCATTATAGTGCCTAAGTTTTAGGAGCTATAGCTCCTAAAGTTTGACCAACTTGTGTCGATGTGAGTCTAAGGCACTATAGCACCTAAGCCAGTCAAACTGGCAAAAAGTTGGTCGAAAGGTAGGGGTAACCTGTTATAACAGGTTATCAAAATCGAACATGGTTTTGAATTAATACCACTGTCTGGTTTTACATCATTTTGCCATTGTGCTAGGGATGTTTGCCATTACGCAGTTGGTGTTTGCCATTATGTTGTGGATGCACTTACGTTTACCATTATATTGTAACAGGTAGAACTTTACCATTGTGCCGTAGGTAAACACAATGTGGTGAAAAAGTTCACTATAGATGGATCCATCACTGTGAAGTCAGTAGAATGGTTATGCCTTGCTGCTGTCCGCTGACAGAATGTCACAACCTTAAGCTCCATGTGGTTAAACATGAAATGGGTTAATAAGTCCCTTACGAATTGAGAGTTTTATTAAGATTAATCATGTCAGCCCCCTTATGTGGCAACTGGTTGGTGTAATTGCTAACACATCACTTAGTAAGGATGATGAAATATGTAAAAAGTAGATGATATCATGTATGAAGGGATTCTTGGTTATACTTCCTTTGTCCCCCACAATTATAGCCCCATTTGACTATTCAAACATTTCTACAACATATTTTCATTTGTTAATCCATTACTCTCTTTCTCTCCCTCGTCTTCCTAAGTTGACTCTCATCCTTCTCTCTCTCTCTCCCTCACCCTCTTCTTCCTTGGTGGACAATTTTGGAAGTTCAATGATCTTAACCTATTAATTATGGAATTGGGCCTTTCTTTATTGGAACAAACAAAAATGGTAAATGGGACTATCATTTTGGGATGGAGGGAGCAAATGATAAAAAGAAAACTGCATTTTTCTTATATGGTTGAAAGACATTTCACTTTCTACTGTTTTAGTTCTGACAATATGCTATGCTTCGTGCCTTTTGCAATATACAATAGATGGCGTCTGAGAGACAACGAATTGAAGCAGCTCCTCCCCCAAGTGTGGACACTATGCATCCACCTCCGTCATATGAAGATCTTAGTTCTCCAGTGCAAAATGGTTCATCTGATGGTGTGAATTACTTTCTAGGAGAGGTAAGTGCCTCACAATCTATATTAATTTATAGTAATATTTGTTTGACACCACTATTTAAAATGGGTGTGTTTGGATGGTCATTTAGTGTACAATGCTCTTTCTTTTTTCATTCTGTTGCAGGTTATGTTCTCATATCATGCTGAATCTGATGTGGAGCTGAATTTGTCGATCGGCGATTATGTTGTTATTAGAAAGGTATTAACTTTTGCTTGAGTTCATGCTCTCTAATATTTTTGCTTTTCTAGCTTACATTTCTTGAAAGCTACTCCTGCAGTCCCAACAAAATTGCTCATTTGTCAAGTCAAAACTTTCTAAGAATGTAACTTTGCGTGCTTTTACCTTCTTGAAATTGCAATAAAATTATTTAAATGCCTCATTTTGAAAGAAAATTGTTTTCTGTTGGGAGTTGCGGTAGGCTTGTGACAGCCAGCGTAAAAATTTTGTCACATTATCATGACATGAATCAAAATATGAATATCGTTGGGGCGTTTCCTCAGCAGCGACGCGCTACACTTCAAAGACCTGGGTGTAGTGATAAGTATGCAAAGGTTGCTAGGTCGTCACCCGGAAGCGACGCGCCATCTCTTCGCCCGGGGGTGGTGTCAAATATGCAAGGGTTCTCGCATTGCGGACGAGTGCGGGTAAAGAAGCTAGTCCATGGTAGGTGTAAGGGTAGTGGGATGCGCTTTGGAACTTGGAACATTGGATCCTCGACAGGAGATCACAGAGGTGGCGGAAGTTATGAGGAGGAAGATTCACATAATGTGTCTACAGGAAACTAAGTGGTCGAGAGAAAGCAAAAGAAATATCGCCTTGGGGTTTTAAGCTTTGGTGCTCGTGAAAGGATAAGGGTAGAAATGGAGTGGGTATCATTATTGATAAGGAGTATATTAATGATGTGGTGGAAGTGTACAGGAAGAGTGATTGAATTATGGGCATTAAACTGGTGATACGTGATGAGATTATAACTATTATTTCCGCCTATGCACCACAAGTAGGGTTGGATGCATCTATTAAACAAGTGTTCTGGGAAGATTTGGAGGAGGTGGTGCAACGAGTACCTAGTGGTGAGAAATTAGTGATTGGTGGTGATCTGAACGGGCATGTGGAGTCTAGTCGACATGGCTTTGAGAGCATACATGGAGGTTTTGGTTTTGGGGAGAGGAATGAAGCAGGAAATAATATCCTGGACTTTGCGTTGGCATATGACTTGAGTATAATGAACACTTGGTTCAAGAAGAGAGAATCTCACTTGGTGTCCTATAGGAGTGGAGGTAATGCGAGTCAGATTGACTTCTTCTTGGTAAGAAATGCTTGTAGAAAGAGTTATACAGATTGCAAAGTTATTCCGGGTGAGAGCACAGCAACTCAACATAGACTGGTGGTACTTGATTTTCGAAGTAAGAGAATTTCGAGGAAGAGAAAACCACAGGTAGACCCTAGAATCAAGTAGTGGAGACTTCAAGGGGAGAATCAACATAAATTTGTAGCTAAGATGGTTGATACCGGTATTTGGTCGGATAGTATGGAGGATATGGATATAGATTCGACTTGGACTAAGATGGAACATACCATAAAGGAGGTGGCGAAAGAAGTCCTTGGAGAATCTAGAGGAAACGGGCCACCAAGTAAGGACACATCATGGTGGAACGAGGAATTATTGGAAAAATGTAGGAGTGACGAGAACTATGAGAAGTATAAAGAAGCTAGAAGAGATGCTAAGAAAGCAGTAAGAGACGCAAGAGCAAAGGTGAATCAAAAACTTTATGATAAGTTGGATACAAAAGAAGGGGAAAAGGACATCTACAGAATCGCTCGTATGAGGGATAAGAGGACACGAGATATTGGGACGGTTAAATATGTGAAAGATGTAGATCAAAGAGTTCTAGTCGGGGATAAAGAGATAAAAGATAGATGGAGTTCGTACTTTGATACCCTGTTCAATGGCGGTCAAGAGCAGGATATTGGAGATTTAAATATCTCTTCGAGTATGGTTAATCGAGATTTTATGCGGAGAATTCAAAATAGTGAAGTGGAAATGGCAATGAAAAATATGAGATTGAAGAAAGTTGTAGGACCGGATGGTATACCAATTGAGGTTTGGAGATGTTTCGGGGAAAGGGGAATAGATTGGTTAACAACGCTATTTAACAAGATATGGAGAATTAACACAATGCCATTGGAGTGGTGGAAGAGTACTCTGATCCCTTTGTATAAGAACAAAGGTGATGTCCAAGATTGTGCCAACTATCGGAGGATCAAACTAATGAGCCATACTATGAAACTTTGGGAAAGAGTGATTGCACGAAGGCTGAAAAAAATTGTGGATATTTCGGATAACCAATTTGGGTTTATGCCGGGAAGATCGACTATGGAGGCAATATATCTTATGAGACAAACCATGGAGAAATATCGGGATCAAAAGAAAGATTTGCATATGGTTTTCATTGATTTGGAGAAGGCGTATGATAAAGTGCCACGAGAGGTACTTTCAAAGGGCATTAACAAAGAAGGGTGTTTCAAAGAAATATATTGATATTATCAAGGACATGTATAATGGAGTTAGTACTTGTGTACAGACTAGTGTTGGGAAGACTGTAGAGATCCCTATAAAGATTGGAGTGCATTAAGGTTCCACACTTAGCCCCTTCCTTTTTGCTTTGATAATGGACGAATTGACGAGGTCAGTCCAAGATGATATACCAAGGTGTATGTTGTTCGCAGATGATATTGTGTTGATTGATAAGACAAGAGAGGGTGTTGAAAGTAAATTGGAGTTGTGGAGACACACTTTGGAATCTCGAGGTTTTCGACTAAGCAGAAGCAAGACTGAATATTTGGAGTGTAAGTTTAGCAGAGTTGGAAGTAGGGAGGCAGGGGCGGTCACATTTGATGGAAAGATTGTCCAAGCTTCTGAGTTTTTTCGCTATCTTGGATCCATTATCCAAAAGGATGGAGAATTAGATGGTGATGTGGCTCATAGGATTAAAGCAGGTTGGTTGAAGTGGAAGAGTGCCACAGGGTTTCTATGTGATCGCGGCATGCCCAATAGATTAAAGGAAAAATTTTACCGCACGGCAATTAGGCCGGCAATGCTTTACGGCACCGAATGTTGGGCCGTGAAACAGTGTCACATGCATAAGATGAATGTGGCGGAGATGCGTATGCTTCGATGGATGTGCGGTCATACAAGAAAGGATCGATTGGGGAATGAGGTGATCAGAGGTAAAGTAGGAGTTGCGCCCATTGAGGATAAAATGAGGGAAAATCGTCTGAGGTGGTTTGGACATGTGAGAAGGAGACCGAGTGATGCACCGGTTAGGAGGTCGGAACAGTGGAGAAATGATAAAATGGCGAGGGGTAGGGGAAGACCCAAACAAACTTTGATTAGAGTGATTGAAAATGATATGAGTTTACTTGGAGTGGATGAAAGTATGGTGTTGAAGAGGCCGGAGTGGAGGGCAAAAATCCATGTGGGGGGTTGATTATTTTTTTATTTTTTATTTTTTATTTTTATTTTTTATTTTTATTTTATTATTATTATTATTATTATTATTATTATTATTTTTTATTTTATTTTATTTATTTATTTATTTTTTTCAACAACCTTTTCACACGATGACATACGATGATTCATGTTAGCCGATCCCAAATTATTTTGGGACTAAGGCTTTGTTGTTGTTGCGAGTCTTGTGACAAACCAAAAAGGGAAGAGACTTATTTTTCTTTTGGAAGAAAGGGGTATTATTCCCCCATGTTGTGATCATTTTGCATAGAAAGCTTCTCAATCTGGTCCAAAATAGATGTCATTTTTTTTTTGTTGGCATTTCACCAGTTTCAATCAAAACAATTATTACTACAAATTAATGAAGATAGTATCAAGTCAAAATCTTGTAAAAAACTAGTTTTTTTTTAACATAAGAAAAAAACTAGTTTTAAAGTACCAAGTCTAACTAATAAGAGTGATGAACGATTCTGAAAACTAGTTTTTTTTTTATAACATTTTGAAAAAAATTAGTTTTTCACAAGAGTTACTCTAGTATCAATGGTATCCTTCTTATTAATTGTCTAGCTCTCCTACATTAGAGCATCTATAATGGGAGGTTTTTGGGAGCTTCTTATTTTTATGAAAAAGCTCTAGGGAGGTTTTTGCCATTGTGGAGTTTTTGAAAAAGCTCCTTGCTAAAAAGCAACTCCTTCCACAAAGAGCTCTCGCTAGGAGCTCTTTCCATTAATTTTCAGCATTTTCTCACGTTGGTCATTAAATATCAAACATTAATTTATTTTTTATTTTCCTTTTATTTTGACAAAATGTTACCGCTGTGCTTCTGTTTTCTATTTTCTATTTCCTTTTCAAATTCATATTGCAACAAGTTGAACGTTGCAATTTATGTGAAAAAATAAAACTAAGACATGGTCTGATGTAGGCATGCTTAAGTAAATCTACAAAGTAATTGTAGATTTACTTGTGCATTCCAATCGCAATATGTGAAAATGTTACTATTTCTAGATTTAAGCATTTCAATACTTTATTTTATTTTATATTTTATTAATTATTGCAGTATTTAGTTTTCTAATTATATTATTTTAAGTATTATATATATATATATATATATATATATATTAAAGTGAAATCTATAGAAAAATACTAGATAAAACTTTAATGTTGGATGTAGGAACCACAAAAAAGTTGGTGAAAAAGCTCTACCATTGTAGAAAAAGCTTTGAGTTTTTATTAGTTGACTAGGGGAGGATGTGGCATATTGGGATTATGAAAAAGCTATTTGAAAAGGCTCTACCATTGTGGATGCTCTTACTTCACACGGTAAAATAAGTACAGTGTAGCAAGTTCTAATGCAAGGCGTAAAAGTGGACTTTTGATGCTTTGAACCTAATAAACAACATTTTTTTTGGACCGAAAATGATATCTTATGTTGTTTTCTCATTTTAGCATGTATTTTTATGTTCATCTTTTGATCTTTCGTCACGAAATTTGTACCCAATGGAGTAGTCGTATTTGATCAAGGATAGTTTATGCCATACTATTTTCTACAGGTCTCAAACAATGGGTGGGCAGAAGGTGAATGCAAAGGGAAAGCAGGTTGGTTCCCAGTTGGGTATATTGAGAGACGGGAACGTGTTCTAGCCAGCAAGATTGCTGATGTATTTTAAAATGCTTCCATTCATGTTGTATCTGAGTAAGTGTTTGTTTGTATGTATTTTTTGGTCTTCTTCAGACATATAGTAGTGAGAGAGAGAGAGAGAAAGAGAGAGCATGCCTGTTTCTGCATATACAGCAGAAATCAGACTTTTTACCTGTTTATTATTTTGTTCTATACAAATACTAAGCTTCCATTTCATATTATCTACCCATGTATTTGTGACAGTGATTTAGTCTCTTTATCCAAGTAGTAATTACCACAAAAAATGATATGCATATTTTCTTATTCGAAAAAAGAAAAGATGTTTTAAAATAACAAGCTAACAGCTTCTGCTGCTTTCTACGAAGAGTTATTCCTCCTACTTCTGCCAGTTCGTCTCTGCATCTTCGTTAAAACCAGATATCTTTGCTCCGGTCTGAGGCATCCATATCTCTGCAGAACTGCTTTTTACCCTTGTGGATTTGTGGTGCGGGTGGTGGTATAAAAGGGCTAATGATTTTTTTTTTTCTGAACCACCAATATCCATACACCACATTGGATGCCGACTAATCTGGTTCGAGTTGGGTAGGACCAAAAGGGCGGCAAAAGCTCTCTAAACAAAGTTTTAACGCTGCTGCATTCCCAGAGCTCGAACCCAATACCTCTATTTAATCTAGAACACACCCTTTTACCGGGTGATCTAGCAGACCGTTTATTCTGTTGTTGTTTTTTTCTTCTTCCAAATAAGTGAGTGTTATTAGCTATTGGGCGTTCGTACATGTGATGTTCCATACTCCACACTTCATGTGAAGTGTCCATCATCACTTGTTTAAGACCCCAAGGATCACCTATTGGCAGTGTTCTAAAAGACCCCGCCTAAGGGCGCCTAGGCCTCGCCTAGGCGCTAGGACCCTCTCCAACGCCTAGTTCTAAGCCCCGCCTAGGTCCCTACTAATTTCGACTAATCCCGACTAGTCACCGACTAGTTCCCGCCTAGGCGCTAGGCCCGGCTCCGCCTCACATCCCGCCTGCTTTTTAGAACCTTGCCTATTGGAAAAGCAGCACATAAAAAGAGCTTGTAAAATCAGAATAGCTCATTGCCATTTTGTTCCACCAGACAACAAATAAATGAACCAACAAGAAATCTTCAAGACGGTAGCCTACGGGAGGAAGCATAATATTATTTGGAAAATTGTACACGGAGATGGAAACATATACTTCACCCAACAAAACTAAAACCCGGAAACAATCTGGAAAATAAAAATAAAAATACAAACCAAGAAAAAGTCCTCTCTATTTTGCAATTATTAAAGTTCTTGCATTGTCAAATACGCATTTATTTTTACGTGCTACTAAATGTTTTACATTACCCAGTACAGATGCTTTACAAGTAGTAATAAAATTTACTACTTGTAAGAATCCCACTACAAAAAATATCACTTCGATTTTGATGATAATTTTTTTTGAAGAATGGAATGACAAAATCCCCTAGTCGCAGTTGTTTGGCTCTTTTTTTTTTTTTGCCATATTTGCGACTTTTTCTGATTTTCTTCATTCTTTTTCTCACTGTTCTAAAAAAATGAACCTATTTACTCCGTGTTTCAAGTATGGAGTAAAAGGTATACTCCCTCCGTCCCACTTCATTTGAGACCAAAAAAAAGGGCACAACTATTAAGGAATACTAATAAAATAAAAGAAATGTGTGGTAGAAAATGAAGAGAGAGAATGAGTGGGGTAAATAGTAGTGTTGGTTGAATAAATTGAGTGGTGGAAAATGAAGAGAGAGAATGAGTGGTGGGGTAGAGTGAATATAAAATTATAAATATTTTGCCATTTTGGGAAGTATCAATTGAAGTGGGACGGACCAAAAAGGAAATAAGCATCAATTGAAGTGGGACGGAGGGAGTACTTGTTTTAAAAACGAGAGAAAGGAAAGTAAAAAAAAGAGAGGAATTTTAATTTATTTTCTTTTCTCATATTGCTTCCGATTTTTTTTTTAAGAAAGAAAGTGGACAGAATTTTTTATTTTTTTTTAGATTTCCCTCCCATACAGTCCTCCCGAAAGGATTCCGGCCAAAATTGCCGGATTCCGACAAAAATTGACCGGATTTCGGCAAAAATTGATCGGAATCCGGCATGCGGCGATAGCAGACGGCGGCGGCGGAGCTGGGCTGTGGCGGAGGCGGTGGTGCGGATGCAGTATTATGATTTTAAACTACTGCATAACTAAATGTTGTATTATACATAATACAACATGAGAACTTATGGGGCATTTTAATACAATGAGGAACTTAGTGGGAAGTGATTTGTTCCAAAAGGAACTTATGGAGCAAATTCCCCTTCCTTTTTCCCTTAAAAAACTCGAAAGCACACCCAAAATGTTCCGAGTTTCCCATGCATTTGAATAAGTTATAGGCGGTGGGGATGACAAGATTTTACTAGAAGTGTTGATATAATAACTCCAAAATCAAGAAGATTGATTGAAAGCCATAAGATTTGATCACATAGAATTATCTTAGGCTAGAGATAACAGTAGCTTAGTTTGTATATAAGACTATTTCGTGTATCATTTTACTCACTCTGATATGTTTAGGAGGAAATAGTAGGATATGACGAGTAGGCATGACGAGCATAGGTAGGGAAGCCCACACCCTATGTCGTATTTGAGACTTGTATGGATTATATTTTTGGCACAATCCATTGGGCCTTGCCCGGTTATAATCACGTTCGTACCTCGGCTTATACCGTTCAAAGACTATTTCGTGTATCATTTTCGACTACAGTGAAATACATCAGAAAAATATTGCCTTTGTCTTTGTCGTGAAATCTATCATGAGCTGGTTTCAATCTAAAAGCTTTCGCATCAGACTTTCTTCTATGGAAGCGTAGCAATGACATGGTGAATGGATGGTTTCAATCTAAAAGCTTTCGCATCAGACTTAGAGGAGCGCTGCGAGAACGAAAGTGGACCAAGGGCATATGAATTGAAACGTGAAATCACTCTAACTCGGCAAGAAAAGGTTTCGGTGTCCTCTTATTACACCAAGCTTAAGGGCCTTTGGGAAGAGATGAAAGCAAATTCACCCACCCCAAGGTTACGCCTCGATGAAACCGTTAAAAGATTGATTGCACAAAGAATATGTTATAGCTAACATAATACTTCCTTCATCCCTCTAATAAAGAAATGGTCCTAGTATAATTTTAGCTTAATACAAGCAAAAAAAAAATCTTTTAAAAGAAAAACATTTTTTTTTTTAAAAGCTAGACAAGTCAACTGCTATGATTATCTTGAAACAAAGTGCGTAAATGATACGCATATCTTTATATTAGTAATAAAAATAAAAATTGGTTGCATCAAAACCTGATGGTGGCGTAAATGATGGGCTTGGATAAAAGAGGGGGTAGAAATTTGGAAGCGTCGTAAAGGGCGATAAAACATGTGTTACAAATTATAACACTGTAATCTGTTATAAAATCAAGTACATCGCAATCAGAGTAATCCGAGTGTTACGTAATCGCACTAAAAAATTAACAAAGGTGTCCTTTACCCAACAAAACTAAAACCCAAAGAGAATTGTTATATAAACCCGTAAAATTGTTGAGTAAACCCGTAAGTTGGAAACTTCAAAAATGCCATCGAGTGAAATGACAAAAATATCCCTAAATCTATCCCCTCATTTACTAATGTTAAATAAACCCGTAAAATTGTTGAGTACACCCGTATTTGATTTTCACCACCTTCCCCCCTCCCTCATCAATTTTACCCACCTTCCCCTCCCTCCCTCATCAATTTTCACCACCTTCCCCCTCCCTCCCTCATCAATTTTCACCTCTTTACTTATTCACTTCTTCTTTCTTTTTTTACTCCTTAAAAAATTACCTCCTCCCTTACCTTCCTCTTCCTCTCCAAAAAAAATAAATTCATACACATTTGTGTTCCAAGACAAGAGATTCAGCAGCTCATCATGGATCCTCTAGCTCTACCATCGAATGATAATGTAAGTTTTCTAACCTTTAAATTTGTTAAAAATGTCATTTCTGTTTCGTAGCTAGAATTCGGCCAGTAGTGACCGAATATTTGTTCAGGTTCGGCCAACCCCGGCCGAAAATAAGCTATGGTTCGGCCACACCCGGCCGAAATTTTAAAAATTTTCGGCTCTGGTTTGCCGAATATTTGAATATTTCGGCCAGTAGTGACCGAATATTTTAACTATTTCGGCCACACCCAGCCGAACCGTCGACGAAAATTCGGCCATCACTGGCCGAACCCTTATTTTTCTGCTTACACCTCCCTTATTGTTTTATTTAATTGTTTCAGTATCCCCTGGGTGACAACAATGCCCTTGTTTTGCGAGACTACACTCCAGAATTCACAATGCCCTTGTTTTTTCGAGACAAAAAAATAATGTTTGAATGGGTGCGTAGAAAGGGGAAAGAGCATGGATTTGTCATCGTAGTCGGTCGGTCGGATAACGGGAGCCGTAATTCCGCTCCTCGAATGACGCTTGTTTGTGATCGCTGGGGTGTATACAAGGAAAAACCAATCTCTCTGTCCTCTCAAGGAACTGCCAACCTTGAAATATTGGAATTGGGAAAAAAAAAGAAAAATAGAGAGAGCGGAACAAAGAAATGCGGTTGTAAGTTTCAGTTGAACGCCAGACAAGTCACGGGTGATGGTGAATGGCAATTAAAAGTGGTTTGTGGCTTTCACAATCATCCTATTTGCGAATCCATGTTGGGTCACTCTTATGCCGGTAGATTACTGAAATCAGAGGAGGAGTACGTGATAGAATTGTCACATGCAAATAGCCTAGAAGGATATTTTACATGGATTAAAAGAGAAATTTCCGGAAAATGAGTCCATAATACGGACTATTTATAATGCGCGAGTGAAGAACAGGGCAACTGAGCGTGCGGGTCGTTCTCAAATCCAACAGCTCATGTTTAAATTGACCGAGCATGCTTATCACTTCGAATATCGGCAATGCGAGAATACGAATGTCATTAAGGAGATATTCTTTGCTCATCCGAAAAGCATTGAATTGATGAAGGCATTTCCATACGTCTTGTTCATGGATTGCACTTACAAGACAAATAGGTACAACTTACCGGGATAAGACGTTACCTCCCCACCTCCCTCCTCATCATCCTCATCATCATCATCATCCTCATCTTCCTCGCCTTCCGGCTCATCTTCCTCACCTTCCGGCTCGTATTCCCGTTCATCTTCCGGGTCACTATCATTTTGAGCCGGAATAAAGTCTATCCGAGGCTCAGGTGAGGTTTCCATAGGCTCATTGTAGACCGACAAGCGAGGATCAACGGTTAAATCCTCAACTGGCTCTTGGTTCTGTGAAGTTTGCCCTTGAGTACGTGCGGCTACTTTTTCACTCCTTTCGGAAGCAGTTGGACGCTTTCTCCTTGTAAACATTTGCTTAACTGCAATGAAAACATACAAAAATCAAACTCGTAATACATTTTATAACATATCATATCAAAAACAATGCATATATAAGAAAATAGAAGAAATTTTTCATTGGAGCATTTCATCGAACACTTGGCGTGCATAGTAGAGAATCATGCACAAACTTGCGTTTGGCTACCCAAATCAATCCCTCCTACAAGTCCAAATCATGTAGTGGCACTCATATATACACAAATGCATCATCAAAATTCAACAAAGGCCTGAGAAATCTAACATGCATTGACATTGAACCTAGTTCTTAATAAAAGGAGTGAAATGTCCAAATTTTGATGAATAGATGGATTAAAAAACATGGAATTGATACAATGCAATCAATGAAAAACTTTGCCTGTAGTGGCCGAAAAATATGAGCAGTTCGGCCGGGGGTGGCCGAAAAAATTGAGCAGTTCGGCCGGGGGTGGCCGAAAAATTGAGCAGGTTCGGCCGGGGGTGGCCGAAATTTTGAGTTTTTTCGGTAGGGTGTGGCCGAATTTGTGTAATAAATCGGCGGTGAGTGGCCGAACCCTTCAAAACCCAGATTTTCGAAATTTTTCAAAAAATCACAATGAGATTCTCTCAAAATGAAGCAAAACTAAAGTAATTTCGATTGAAGAAAGAATAATTACCTGATTTCCCTAGGTTTGACATCTTGAATCTTGAATTGGGATTGAATTTGCTTGTTCTTCTTCTTCTTCTACCTAGGTTTTGCTTCTTCTTCTTCTTTCTTCTCTCTCTCTCTCTCTCTCTCTCTTCTCAGCGTTTTCCTTTCTTCTCTCTCTCTGCGTTTCACGTCTTTCTTTCTCTTTCTCTGTCTAGGTTTGGTTGTGGGTGAGGATGAGTGAGAGGGAGGGAGTAAATGAGAGTTAATTGGGTGGGTGTGGGTGTGGGTGTGGGTGTGGGTGTGGGTGTGGGTGGGGTATAATGGGAAAAGTGGGGGGTTTGTTTTTATTTTTTGGGGTGAGTTAAATGATACGGGTTTACTCAACAATTTTACGGGTTTATATAACAACTCTCAAACCCAAAAGCAAACGGAAAAGAAAATACAAGCCAAGCCAAGCCAAGAAAAGTAAAGGTCTACTCTATTTTGCCATTATTAAAGTTCTTGCATTGTCAAAAACTAAGAACTTTACAACAAAGTTAAAATTACAAATACACATTTAATTTGCCCATAATTAATAGGAAAAATAGCCATTGTCATATTGTACATAAGCATGACTTACATAAAGCATGTCTTTAAGGATGGCATGGCCACCAGAGGGTTCTCACAAAGTCACACCTGCAAAGAGACATCAATAGCAAAAATTCACTTTCCTTGGTAGTGTTTATGAGCTTCTCGTGTTAAAAGTGTAAAACAACAACAACAACAACAACAACAAAGCCTTAATCCCAAAATGATTTGGGGTCGGCTAACATGAATCACCGTAAAGATTCGTTGTGAACAAGATATTTAAAAAATAAAAATAAAAATACAAAAGTGAAAAACTTACGAGGGCTATTTGGTTGATTCATAGATAGATACGCGTAAATGATTGACAGTAAAATGAAGAACACAATTATCTGCATCATGAAGTAGCATTGTAATTTGTTAGTAAATCGTCTTTGCTAAAACACAAGAAGATTAAGAAATTTTAGACCGAAAGTATATTCTTTTTCCAATACGAATTCTCACCAGGGTTGAACTATATTTTGCTTCGCTCTCAATTATGTATGATTTCCTGGCAGAAGTCATAAGTGATAAGACAGTCAAAGTTTCAGAACCTTGCCCAAGTTAACAAAGAGGTTATGAAAAAAAAATGGAATCATTAAAGAACCTTGTGTTTAGGGTTCCAGAATCTCGGCAAGTTTTCTGAATTGCATCGAGCCTACTCAATGTCTTTGTAGCATTGGGATCATTCATATCAACCTATATAGTCAATGCATCACTCCTTAGTGCATATAGAAATTCTTACCCGGGATAATCCCAAAATTAATAAATGGCAGGGAGTAAAATTAGTTGCAAAACCATAAATTTTTTCAAAGGGGGTCGAGATTGCTTAAGAAGAAAATAGTATGCGTATTATAAAGAAAATTGACACAAAGGGGGTCAAAATGATATCATAGTGCAAATTTTACCACAACTAAAGGGGGCGGAAATGGACAAAAATAGTTTTTTAGTGCATTTTTTAAATTTTAGAGGTACTAAATTGACATTTCCCAAAAAATTAAGAGGGTCGAGTGAGCCCATCCTCTAGGGTGGCTTCACCGTACAATCATATTTGAAATATTCCCCGAGATATAACCCATGGAACTCTTAAAACCAAACAAGTTTATTTGGCTCCAAGGGAAAGTGTCCTTGGTAGATTTAAATTAGCATTAGTGGTATTTCATTATTAACTGAATTATTGGTACTTCGGAGTTCTCCCTAGTTGGCAGTCTTAATACTAGACATACTATCTCCATCCCACAAAAAGATAGTTTCATTTGGTTTTTGAAGGTCGACACAAGTAAAATTTGACCAAACATTAATGTAAATCTAATCATCGATATTCTAAAAATTGATATCATCAATAACAATTTTTAGAATCTCACACAAATGATTAAATTGACATTAATGTTTGGCCAAAGTTCATTTGTGTTGACTATCAAAAACCAAGTGGGACTATCTTTTTGGGACAGGAGAGTATTAGACCCTAAATATGGATATAATTTCAATAGTGAACGAGAGTTGAATATGATTGATCATAAGCTTGTGAGTCTTATATGTTCCCACCAACCTTCGCAAAGGTTGGTTATCTACCTACGCTCCTTGTTTTAATTTCCTCTTTAATTTTGCACCCAGTTCCCTATCACACCCTCCCACTAGTATTTACCCTGTTGCTGTGATGATTATTCACCAAGCTTGAATAATTGCAACTTTTATTTTAGAAACACACCCGTCTGAATGTGAGAATAAAATAAGAAACAATAAAGATTTCCAACCGCGTTAAAGATCCGTACACAGTAGCTCAACCAAACCTTTGAATCAACTTAATTCAACTGTGAGCCATGTATATGTACAAACAAGATCAGATTAAATGAGAAGGTTTTTAAAAGAAAGGTGCTTAAAGTGTGATAAGGGTAGATGTTAGTTTTTGCCATGTATAGAAAGTCAAGCATGCCATCTATTACTAAAATAGCTACTAGAATCTGCAAAAAAAATAAAAAAAAAAAAAAAAAAATTATATATATTTATATATATATATATATATATACTCCCTCCGTCCCACGTTAGTTGAGACTTCTTTCCCTTTTGGGCCGTCCCACGTTAGTTGAGACTGCCCAAAATGGCAAAGGAATCTTCACTATTTACCCCACTCATTCTCTCTCCTATTTCACTTTTACACTCACAACATTCTCTCTCCTAACTATTCCTCCCACTCATTCTCTCTCCTATTTAATTCTTCATACTCACAACATTTTCTTTCACTTTTTCTCTCACTTACTTTTCCTTAATTGGTGTGCCCAAAAAGTTAGTCTCAACTAACGTGGGACGGAGGGAGTATATATATATATATATATCATTGAAGTTGGTTAATGATAATGATATACCTTGGACCTCAGCATGGAAGAAAAGTCAAAGAATGCTCCATACACGTCTGTCATTGTTTTTGTTCGGTCGATAATTTTAGCAGCAAGACCTAGAAAACAAGACCCCATCCATCAAAATAACAATAGGAATAAACAATGTTTCATGGTTGATAAGAGATGATGAGAATTACAAACGGAAAGGAGTTGAAATAATTAGACCACGAGAATGGAATCATACAATCAAGAGATGACTGGATTGACTTAGCCAGACGAAATTAATTGGCATTGCAGCATTTGTGACATACTCCCTCCGTCCCACGTGAATGCAAATTTATTTCTATTTTGGTCCGTCCCACGTGAATGCAAACTTCCCAAAATGGCAAAGAATATTCACTATTTCACCCACTCATTCTCTCTCCTACTTCACTTTTACACTCACAATATTCTCTCTCCTCACTATTCCTCCCACTCATTCTCTCTCCTATTTAATTTTTCATACTCACAACATTTAACTTTTTCTCTTTCTTACATCACTTTTCCTTAATTCCTACACCCAAAAAGTTAGTCCACTATCACGTGGGACGGAGGGAGTATTCAACAGTATCATATCAATCATGGTGAGAATTCAAATATATATACTTGTGACAATTTTGAATTTGAACCACGTTACTAGCGATTGGTGCAATCTTATATTCAAACAAAGAAGCATAATAACAAGGTGCAGACTCTAATTCAATGAGGTCCCTAGAAACTTTAAAATGATTGGGCAATCAGTAAAACTCAGCCAGAAATCTTACCACGTCTCATCATCACAACCCCTCTGAAGACTTCAATGTTATTGTAACATAAAGCTAGTGTTCCAATTGACATGATCTGGTTATGTATAACACCAAATCAGAAACCTATTGTATAGTAGCCATTGCAAATACAAAAATATTGAATACTTTAGTCCTGAAACTTAATGCATGTGAACAGAAAAAGACACTGTTAATCCCAGCATTAATGCAATAAAAGTTGTGCCGCGTGCGCTAGTGAGATGATATTCATCGAGATCAAAGTTTTATATTGTATAGTAGATATTTCTGTCAGGCATTGAAAATATCTCCTTAACAATAAAGGAAAAGGTTAAACTAAATTCGTATGAGGGATCAAACTTGCTTTTTAGGAACTTGGATGCAAATATCTAATAATTTAGAAATGATCAGCATGCTGTATAGCGATTGTAGCAGCTTTATCGTGTTTTACACGTCTAAATTATGAGAAAATTTTCATAAATGCTCAGACTCCTCATAGTGACTATACCATGCTTATTGATCGCTTTGGACACGTTCGCTTAAGCAGTTAGTTTTGTGGTTCATGGTTTTAACTCTCTCTCTCTCTATCTCTCTTTCACACAGACAAACACAGTTTTTCATTTAATTGTAACAAAACCACCAAAAAGACCATGAGCACAAAATGGATAGCAAACCCAAACAAATGGCCTTTACAAACTTTAGCAGCAATTTTCTTGGACTACCACTTAAAAGAGGAAGAGGAGAATGAGCGGACGAGTTTCAATCAAAAACAAAAGTTTAGATTAAAGTAAAACTGAAAAAAATAAAAATAAAATTTAGATATAGATATAGTGGGAAAGAGGGTTAAATTTGTTAGCAGAAATAAGGAAAATGGGTTTACAGATAGGTAATCTAATATACTTACTTCAATAACAACAAGAAAGCTTTAGTCCCAAGATGATTTGGGGTCAACTAACATGAAACGTCGTATGGAGTTCTAATTTTCTTATAATTTTCAAAAAATATATTTTATGAGAGGATGGCAATAAAAGGATCCAGACAGCTCAAATCCAAATTCGGATATTATTGTTTCAATTTGTAGAGCAAAGGATTCAGGACACACAGGCACATCACTGAAATGGTTTGCAAATAAATTCATTTTCTCCATTCCCAGTTGCCATTTAGCATTGTAAAATGTTTACAACATATAAACAGAGAAACACACTATTAGTTGCGATGCATAGCATTGACCACGCTCAATAATTTCGCACCTGTTCTACGGGTACCACAACAGCTGTACTCAATATGCAACTATGGGATTCTTATCAAACGGGGATGCTGCTCCTGAATTTTTTAAAGATAAACGGTAGGTGTATGGAGGTCTTATTTGATGCGGGCTCAAACTAATGACAATCAAGAGAGACTGAAAGCCCTAGAGCTAGAACCTCATAAAGATATACCTGTGGTATAGCACAAGACTTGAATATTGCTGGATCTCGCAAGTCACCCATGAGCTTCAAACAATCCTCAACATGTATTAAAGCATTCGTAACCATGTCATTCAGACACTGCACAGCCCTGGTTGAGTTTGTTTCATACTTCAACTCCTGAATTTGAAAATTTTAAAAGACGTGATTAAAAGGATATCCCTTATATCAACATTAACAATGCTCTGATGACCACCATAATATACATGGTCAGAAGTTTGAGATAAGGACTTGGCCAAGTGCATAAGGCTCAAATCCCTCGCATCAAAAGGGTTGATAATCGCAGCTTACCCTGCAAGGGGAAGCTGGTTTCGACCATTCAAACCCCAGGAGGTCTACAAGTCAGAATGAATGGAACATTCGTAAATGAGGTAAATTTGAGACCAAGCACACGAAAGAAATAAACCTCAAGTTTATTGGCATATTTACTCCAAATCTGGCGAGGCCAAAACATGCGTGACTTTGGTATCTCATTTATGTCTTCCAGATAATCTCGAATAATGTTTGTTTTCTGCCATTCAGTGCAAATGTTAACTAGGTAACAATTAGAGTTTCAAATACTAGTCAAGAGAAAGTTACAAGTAATGGCCTATTTGTGACCAAAAAAGTACCTGGAGAAACAATCCCATGGAATTGGAGAGAAAATCTGGACATAAAATTTCCTTGCCAGAGGCATGACAGAGCTTTGACAGTCCTAATCCAGCAAGTCCCGCAACATAGTGACAGTACTCATCATAGTCATCAATTGTTTCCACCTGCAGAAAAGATAAACAATCATTTCTTATTATTTGTAACAGTAACAAGTACCTTTAACTAATCTTTTAGTTTTACTTATCCTAACTTTGACAGAGCGCAACTGACTGTCAGATTCTAAAAAAGCTTTCTCATGTTACAATACAAACGGTAGTGAGTTTGATCCTTTTCCATCTTTTGCACACATACCGTAAAAATACATGTGAGATGGCCACAATAGTGGGCTTAAAAAAAGCTCAAGCTCACACCTGTGGTGTGGGGGGGGTTATTGTGTGTGAGTGTTTGGTAGAGAGAGACTGAGAACAGTTCCTATGTATGCACTTTGTTAATATGTTTCGATAGGTGCTCACAGAATGGAATAATGGAATTACTTTATCTTTGTTGACAACTCCAAACAAAATCAACATCAAGCACTAGCAGTACGAGAATGGAATGAAATGACAATTTTTAATTTTATTCCCATGCCATATATGTAATGATGATCATCTCATTACATCCATTCTAAAGAACCCCATAGCCAAACGACAGTAGATGTGAATTATCTGTTCACTAGAGATGTTAATATCTACCTCCTTGCATATGAATTTTGCCATTCCTGCCCCCATTCTCATGGTAATATCCTCAATTGCCTCTTGGTAACTGCAGAATGGTTTGAATACAGTAGGTCAATTCTTGGTCCACAATCACACAAGAATATAACCATGCCACAGCAGCTCCAAATACTTCAAGAAATATAAGAAATCAACTTCATTCAGAAGTTAATAGTAATATATCAAAGAGTGGGATAAATTGCACATAATAGTTCCTGTGTGCATGTGTATAAAACCACAACAGAAATAAACATATTCCTGACAGACAGGTGTCATCTTTTTAGAGTTAACATAAAAACCCTAATTTGATCTCAACATATTGCATCATAAGTGTACGTGCGTAGAACTTGTTTAATAGTGGATGATTTAATAACTTCTCCAAAAATTAAGAAAAAAAAAATTAGCATTAATTTCGGGACAATTTTTTGTTTTTCGGAGAATTGGACATTCATTTTGGGAAGGAGGGAGTAACATTTTAGCATGAAACCAAATCTACAGACTGCACTTACACTCTAGGTTAAATAGCATTGCTGCAGAATCAATGGGAAAACAGCCACAGTATGATAGAAGACCCAATTACAGATAGGGGTCATCAAGAAAATTTGGGAGCACAGCCATGATATTTTCTCCGCAATCATTTCAAATACAGATCACCGAGATTTCCATTATATGAAACCCCATAAATTGGAGATTGTTGTTTAAGAATCAACCTCCTCCAATAAATATTCAAGAAAAAGTTGCATTTTTTTTAAAGATAAACATAGAACTATAGAAAATTGGTCTACACATAATTGATTAGACTAAAGAAGCATCCGGCCTGCATCTAGATATAGGTTCAGCTAGATCTTTATTATTTCTCTCCATATGTAACACTCATGAACTACAGAGTCACTGCCACGACTCTCTTAATATCCATTATTTTTCCTTAGAAATTACAGGAAATCCCCACTTTATAAGACCCAAAAGAGAACATATCTGTATTTTCCCATTGGTTAAATAAACAAATGAAAAACATGATCCTTAGCCAATTTTAATTTCACAAGAAAAAATTTAAACCAACAAATCTGAATCTATGAAAAGTAGAAACAGTTGCTATGCAAAGTTTACCTGCTTCCAAGCTCCAGAAACGCAGTAGAAACATGATGGAACTCATCCATGAGAACTTTATACTCCTTCGTACCACCTTAAGAAAAAAGGATAACAAGGATTAGGTGGAACAAACATGTTTGGTAGCAAAGAGAGACAAAATGCCAAATAAGAAGATCCGAGCACAAAACAACGAAGCATTTTAAGAGCAAGGTTAAATAAGCAGGGAAAATATATAAAGTAATACTGATGAAAAAGACAAGGCCTTTCTACTTATGGAAGACTAAAATTGGTCACAGTTAGGTGGATGGCTGGCGATGGTATTTTATGTACTACTCCTCTGGAAATCCAATGAAACTCTCAATTGATTGCACTTATTAGGGGGATTGGAGAATTTTAGGATCTCCAATAGCTGACATAAGTTCTTAAAATCCCATGTAACAGATGGAGAATGAAGGAAATCTTTAGGTGGCAAATCAATCATCCCTATCTCTACACTCTGGTTCTTAGCCTCTAACTGTGCGTACTCGTGGTCAGGAGCATTGATGTTCAATTCATTCAAGCACAAATAAGCATGGCTCGCAGAAACATCTACAATCCAACGGCATGCCACCTTTAAGCAGAGGAAGTGTTGGGGTTTGGATCCTAAACTGCAAGGAAGGAAGCGACGGAGGAGGTTCTGCGGAGGAGGGCGGCCGCGCTTTAGGAGGAGGGCGACCGCGCTTGGTGAACGAAATTGGGGGTTGCACTTCGGCAAAGGAGGGCGACCGCGCTGCTAGGGTGCGCGGCCGCGCTGGCGTCGGGGAGATTGAATCCTGGTCTGATTTTGTTTCCTATTTTATTTAGATCTCTTCCTTGACTGAGCTAGGTTCCTTGTATAAACTATATAAGCATAATTTCGGCCTAGAACATATTGTAGCAACATATTAGAGAGGTGTCTAATACATATTGGCTTGGCAATTGCCCCCGGACGTAGTTCACGAGTTGGTGAATGAACCGGGTAAACAACTCTTGTGTTCTTGTGTGTGATTGTTTCTTTCTTGTACGTGTGGGTGTGTTGATTTCTTTGTGTTGATTGCAACGGGGGAGCACCAATTTCATAACAACTGGTATCAGAGCTTTGGTTCGGAGGATTCAAAATCTTTTCATTAGTTGATTAATTTTGAATCGCGTTCTTGGGAATTTTGGTGAAGCAGTCAAGATGAAGAACTCAATCGAGAAATTCAACGGTGTGAATTCACGTTTTGGAAGACAAGGATTGAAGACTACCTTTATTGTAAGGATCTTCATGGACCCTTGAAAGCGAAGCCCGAAGACATGTCACAAGGAGATTGGGAGACGTTGGATCGGAAGGCGTTAGGAGCAGTGAGGAGCGCCCTAACCGACGACGTTGCACGGAACGCTATGGAGGCCAAGACAACGGTGGAGTTGCTACAAACGCTGTCGGACATGTATGAGAAGCCGTCGAATATCAATAAGGTGCATTTGATAAAGAGGTTTGCGAATGCGAAGATGTCGTAGGGGCGCATAATGCAAGTCATATCGGCAATTTCAAAGGTATGGTGGACCAATTGAAAAGTGTTGATATTACTTTCTCCGATGAAGTGCTAGCTTGTTTTCTACTAAAATCATTGCCTGATAGTTGGGAGGTTACTGTCACAACGATTAGTACGTCGAAACAAAGCATTGGTGTATACGGAGGTTAGAGATCTCATCCTTCAAGAGGAGTTGCTAAGGAAAGAGAAAAGGGGAGAATCGTCCGTAGACGGGGCCGCACTTAGGGTGGAGAGAAATAGGGGAGACCTAAGGGGAAAAAGGTCAAGTGCTACAATTGTGGTGAATTGGGGCATACTCAGTTATGACCGTCCGGAAAAGGTGGTGGTGCGCACGTGGTGGATGATGGTGGCGATGTATTAATTCCTGGGGGAGGAGCAATGGGTGAAGATTGGGTGGTGGATTCTGGAGCTTCTTGTCATGCTAGTGGGGATGCAGAATCAATGAAGCGATACAAAACTGGAGATTTTGGGGTTCTCTATCTTGGTGATGGTCAACCATCAAGATCAAAGGTAAGTGGGGACGTAATGATGAAGACACCTAACGGAGCCGTTTTACAACTACACGACGTGATGCATGTTCCTGGATTCGAGGAGGAGAGTGATTTCTGTGGGACAACTTGACAGCTGAAGGGTACGGTGTTTCTTTCATCGCGGGTCTCTGGGAAGTCACAAAAGGGGCTAAGGTGTTGGCTCGGGTTAAGGGGAAGATGTCAGACTCTACCTACAATGTCGATTTTCGTTCCGGTGGGAGCAAGAGGCTTAAGAACCGGCCTGTTGGTGTGAAAAGGGGAGACATCAAGAAACGGTATGTTGGGAGGACACAAAGTTGATCAACGCGGCGCGGATGTCCAAGCGGCCCTAACAGAGAGCGGATTCGCACCAAGAACAAATACGCAAGAAACAAGGCGTGTCCAAGTTTCAAGGGGAAGCATTGCGAGGAAGGCGGGTCTGGAGGGAGAAGGCGAAGTTAGACTTGCGGGGAGAAATCAAGGTAAAAGCCGATTTGGGGAGGCAAGAACGATCTAACACTGAGAGGCTTGAAACGTCGCTTGGTTTCAACTCGCCTTAGTACTCGAGGAGAGGCTGAGTGCCAAGCCAATACGGAGGAGGAATGTGTTCGAAGGTCTTTACTCCGGCGGGAGTTAATGGGTGATTTTATGTTTGTTAGTTTAGTCTCCTGGGAGATTGTCGGGATTGGATTCTAAACCGCAAGGAAGGAAGCGACGGAGGAGGTTCTCATGGAGGAGGGCGGCCGCGCTTAGAGAGGAGGGCGACCGCGCCTGCGAACGAAATCGGGGTCAGACTTCGGCAAAGGAGGGCGACCGCGCCTGCTAGCAGGCGCGGCCGCCCGGCGTCAGGGAGATTGAATCCCGGTCCGATTTTGTTTCCTATTTTATTTAGATCTCTTCCTCGACCGAGCTAGGTTCCTTGTATAAACTATATAAGCATAATTTCGGCCTAGAACATATCAGAGCAACATATTAGAGGTGTCTAATACATATTGGCTTGGCAATCGCCCTGACGTAGTTCACGAGTCGCGAATGAACCGGTAAACAACTCTCGTGTTCTCGCGCGTGATTGTTTCTTTCAGACGTACGTGGGCGTGTTGATTTCTTTGTTGATTGCAACTGGGAGCACCAATTTCATAACAACCGGTATCGTAGCTTTGGTTCGGAGGATTCAAAATCTTTTCATTAGTTGATTAATTTTGAATCGCGTTCGGGAATTTTGGTGAAGCGGTCAAGATGAAGAACTTCAATCGAGAAATTCAACGGTGCGAATTTCACGTTTGAAGACAAGGATCAAGACTACCTTTATTGCTTAGGATCTTCACGGACCCTCAAAGCGAAGCCCGAAGACATGTCACAAGTGAGATTGGGAGACGCTGGATCGGAAGGGCGTTAGGAGCAAAGCCGAGGAGCGCCCTAACCGACGACGTCGCACGGAACGCTGCATGGAGGCCAAGACAACGGCGGAGTTGCTACAAACGCCGTCTGACATGTATGAGAAGCCGTCGAATATCAATAAGGCGCATTTGATAAAGAGGTTTGCGAATGCGAAGACGTCGTAGGGGCGCATAAATGCAAGTCATATCGGCAATTTCAAAGGTATGGTGGACCAATTGAAAAGTGTTGATATTACTTTCTCCGATGAAGTGCTAGCTTGTTTTCTACTAAAATCATCGATAGTTGGGAGGTTACCGTCACAACGATTAGTACGTCGAAACAAAGATTGGTGTATACGGAGGTTAGTAAGATCTCATCCTTCAAGAGGAGTTGCGAAGGAAAGAGAAAAGGGGAGAATCGTCCGTAGACGGGGCCGCACTTAGGTGGAGAGAAATAGGGGAGACCTAAGGGGAAAAAGGTCAAGTGCTACAATTGTGGCGAATTGGGGCATATCGCCATGACCGTCCGGAAAAGGCGGTGCGGCGCGACGCGCGGATGATGGTGGCGATGTATTAATCCTGGGGAGGAGCAATGGGTGAAGATTGGGTGTTGGATTCTGAGCTTCTTGTCATGCTAGCTGGGATGCAGAACCAATGAAGCGATACAAAACCGAGATTTTGGGGTTCTCTATCTTGGTGACGGTCAACCATCAAGATCAAAGGTAAGGGGGACGTAATGACGAAGACACCTAACGGAGTCGTTTTTACAACTACACGACGTGATGCATGTTCCGGATTTGAGGAGGAGAGTGATTTCTGTGGGACAACTTGACAAAGTGAAGGGTACGGTGTTTCTTTCATCGCGGGTCTCTGGGAAGTCACAAAAGGGGCTAAGGCGTTGGCTCGTGGGGTTAAGGGAAGATGTCAGACTCTACCTACAATGTCGATTTTCGTTCCGGTGGAGCAAAGAGGCTTAAGAACCGGCCTGCTGGTGTGTGAAAGGGGAGACATCAAGAAACGGTATGTTGGGAGGACACAAAGTTGATCAACGCGGCGTGGATGTCCAAGTGGCCCTAACAGAGAGCGGATTCTGCACCAAGAATACGATGCAAGAAACAAGGTGTGTCCAAGTTTCAAGGGGAAGCATCATGAGGAAGGCGGGTCTGGAGGGAGAAGGCGAAGTTAGACTCAAGGGGAGAAATCAAGGTAAAAGCCGATTCGGGAGGCAAGAACGATCTAACACCTGAGAGGTCAAACGTCGCTTGGTTTCAACTCGCCTTAGTACTTGAGGAGAGGTGCGGTAGTGTCAAGCCAATATGGAGGAGGGGAATGTGTTCGAAGGTCTTTACTCCGTGGTGGGAGTTAATGGGTGATTTTATGTTTGTTAGTTTAGTCTCCGGTGGGAGATTGTTGGGGTTTGGATTCTAAACTGCAAGGAAGAGGAAGCCTAAGGAGGTTCCGAGGAGGGCGGCCGCGCTAGAGGAGGGCGACCGCGCTGAACGAAATCGGGGGTTGCAACTTCGGCAAAGGAGGGCGACCGCGCCGGCTAGGCGGCGGCCGCGCTGGCGTCGGGGAGATTGAATCCTGGTCTGATTTTGTTTCCTATTTTATTTAGATCTCTTCCTTGACTGAGCTAGGTTCCTTGTATAAACTATATAAGCATAATTTCGGCCTAGAACATATTGTAGCAACATATTAGAGAGGTGTCTAATACATATTGGCTTGGCAATTGCCCTGACGTAGTTCACGAGTTGGTGAATGAACCGGGTAAACAACTCTTGTGTTCTTGTGTGTGATTGTTTCTTTCTTGTACGTGTGGGTGTGTTGATTTCTTTGTGTTGATTGCAACGGGAGCACCAATTTCATAACAACCGGTATCGTAGCTTTGGTTCGGAGGATTCAAAATCTTTTCATTAGTTGATTAATTTTGAATCGCGTTCGGGAATTTTGGTGAAGCAGCCAAGATTTAAGAACTCAATCGAGAAATTCAACTGCGAATTTCACGCTTTTGGAAGACAAGGATCAAGACTACCTTTATTGTTAGGATCTTCATGGACCCTCGAAAGCGAAGCCCGAAGACATGTCACAAGGAGATCGGGAGACGTTGGATCGGAAGGCGTTAGGAGCGCCGAGGAGCGCCCTAACCGACGACGCATTACCTTAACGCCATGGGAGGCCAAGACAACGCGGAGTTGCTAACAAACGCTCGCTTCGACATGTATGAGAAGCCGTCGAATATCAATAAGGCGCATTGATAAAGAGGTTCATGAACGCGAAGACGTCGAAGGCGAAAGCGGCAAGTCATATCGGCAATTTCAAAGGTAATGGTGGACCAATTGAAAAGTGTTGATATTACTTTCTCCGATGAAGTGCTAGCTTGTTTTCTACTAAAATCATTGCCTGATAGTTGGGAGGTTACCGTCACAACGATTAGTACGTCGAAAACAAAGATTGGTGTATACGGAGGTTAGAGATCTCATCCTTCAAGAGGAGTTGCGAAGGAAAGAGAAAAGGGGAGAATCGTCCGTAGATGGGCCGCACTTAAAGGTGGAGAGAAATAGGGGGAGACCTAAGGGGAAAAAGGTCAAGCTGCTACAATTGTGGTGAATTGGGGCATATCGCTATGACCGTCCGGGAAAAGGTGGCGGTGCGACGTGGTGGATGATGGTGGCGATGTATTAATCCTACAGGAGGAAGTCGGGGGTGAAGATTGGGTGTTGGATTCTGGAGCTTCTTGTCATGCTAATGGGATGCAGAACCAATGAAGCGATACAAAACCGGAGATTTTGGGGTTCTCTATCTTGGTGATGGTCAACCATCAAGATCAAAGGTAAGGGGGACGTAATGATGAAGGGCACACATGAACGGGAGTGTTTTGCAACTACACGACGTGATCGTGTTCCGGATTTGAGGAGGAGAGTGATTTCTGTGGGACAACTCGACAGTGAAGGGTACGGTGTTTCTTTCATCGCGGGTCTTGGGAAGTCACAAAAGGGGCTAAGTGTGTTGGCTCGGGTTAAGGGGAAGATGTCAGACTCTACCTACAATGTCGATTTTCGTTCCGGGGAGCAAGAGGCTTAAGAACCGGCCTGTTGGTGTGAAAAGGGAGACATCAAGAAACGGTATGTTGGGGAGGACACAAAGTTGATCAACGCGGCGCTGATGTCCAAGGGCCCTAACAGAGAGCGGATTCGACCAAGAACAATGATGCAAGAAACAAGGTGTGTCCAAGTTTCAAGGGGAAGCATCATGAGGAAGGTGGGTCTCGGAGGGAGAAGGCGAAGTTAGACTTGCGGGGAGAAATCAAGGTAAAAGCTGATTTGGGGAGGCAAGAACGATCTAACACGGAGAGGTTGAAACGTCGCTTGGTTTCAACTCGCCTTAGTACTTGAGGAGAGGTGCGGTAGTGTCAAGCCAATATGGAGGAGGGGAATGTGTTCGAAGGTCTTTACTCCGTGGTGGGAGTTAATGGGTGATTTTATGTTTGTTAGTTTAGTCTCCGGTGGGAGATTGTTGGGGTTTGGATTCTAAACTGCAAGGAAGGAAGCGACGGAGGAGGTTCTGCGGAGGAGGGCGGCCGCGCTTTAGGAGGAGGGCGACCGCGCTTGGTGAACGAAATTGGGGCCGCACTCGGCAAAGGAGGGCGGACCGCGCCTGGTGGCGGCGGTCACGCGTCGTGAGAGATTGAATCTGGTCCGATTTTGTTTCCTATTTTATTTAGATCTCTTCCTTGGACTCGAGCTAGGTTCCTTGTATAAACCATATAAGCATAATTTCGGCCTAGAACATATTGTAGCAACATATTAGAGGTGTCTAATACATATTGGCTTGGCAATTGCCCGGACGTAGTTCACGAGTTGGTGAATGAACCGGGTAAACAACTCTTGTGTTCTTGTGTGTGATTGTTTCTTTCTTGTACGTGTGGGTGTGTTGATTTCTTTGTGTTGATTGCAACGGGGGAGCACCAATTTCATAACAACTGGTATCAGAGCTTTGGTTCGGAGGATTCAAAATCTTTTCATTAGTTGATTAATTTTGAATCGCGTTCTTGGGAATTTTGGGTGAAGCAGTCAAGATTGAAGAACTCAATCGAGAAATTCAACTATGTGAATTTCACGTTTTGGAAGACAAGGATTGAAGACTACCTTTATTGTTAGGATCTTCATGGACCCTCAAAGCGAAGCCCGAAGACATGTCACAAGGAGATTGGGAGACGTTGGATCTAAGGCGTTAGGAGCGGTGAGGAGCGCCCTAACCGACAACGTTGCACGGAACGCCATGGAGGCCAAGACAACGGTGGAGTTGCTACAAACGCTGTCTGACATGTATGAGAAGCCGTCGAATATCAATAAGGTGCATTTGATAAAGAGGTTTGCGAATGCGAAAGATGTCGAGGGGCGGGCAGCGGCAAGTCATATCAGCAATTTCAAAGGTATGGTGGACCAATTGAAAAGTGTTGATATTACTTTCTCCGATGAAGTGCTAGCTTGTTTTCTACTAAAATCATTGCACGATAGTTGGGAGGTTACCGTCTCAACGATTAGTACATCAGAAAGCAGCATTTGGTGTATCAGAGGAGGTTAGAGATCTCATCCTTCAAGAGGAGTTGCGAAGGAAAGAGAAAAGGGGAGAATCGTCCGTAGATGGGGCCGCACTTAGGGTGGAGAGAAATAGGGGAGACCTGGGAAAAAGGTCAAGTCTTACTGATTGTGGTGAATTGGGGCATATCGATTATATTGTCCCAGGGAAAAGGTGGTGGTGCGCGCGTGGTGGATGATGGTGGCGATGTATTAATCCTAGGGGAGGAGCGTCGGGTGAAGATTGGGTGTTGGATTACGGAGCTTCTTGTCATGCTAAGTGGGGATCTGAGAACCCAATGAAGCGTCTAAAATAGGAGATTTTGGGTTCTCTATCTTGGTGATGGTCAACCATCAAGATCAAAGGTAAGGGGGACGTAATGATGAAGACACCTAACGGAGTTGTTTTACAACTACACGACGTGATGCATGTTCCTGATTTGAGGAGGAGAGTGATTTACGTGGGGACAACTCGATGAAGAGGCGGTAATGTAAGTGTTTCTTTCATTGGTGGGTCTTGGGAAGTCACAAAAGGGGCTAAGGTGTTGGCTCGTAGGGTTAAGGGGAAGATGTTGTACTCTACCTACAATGTCGATTTTCGTTCCTGGGAAGCAAGAGGCTTAAGAACCGGCCCGTTGGTGTGAAAAGGGAGACATCAAGAAACGGTATGTTGGGGAGGACACAAAGTTGATCAACGCGCGTGGATGTCCAAGGGCCCTAACAGAGAGCGGATTCAGACCAAGAACAATCGATGCAAGAAACAAGGTGTGTCAAGTTTCAAGGGGAAGCATTGCGAGGAAGGTAGGTCCTGGAGGAGAAGGCGAAGTTAGACTCAAGGGGAGAAATCAAGGTAAAAGGCCGATTTGGGAGGCAAGAACGATCTAACACGGAGAGGTTGAAACGTCGCTTGGTTTCAACTCGCCTTAGTACTTGAGGAGAGGTGCGGTAGTGTCGAGCCAATATGGAGGAGGGGAATGTGTTCGAAGGTCTTTACTCCGTGGTGGGAGTTAATGGGTGATTTTTGTTAGTTTAGTCTCTCCGGTGGGAGATTGTTGGGGTTTGGATTCTAAACTGCAAGGAAGGAAGCGACGGAGGAGGTTCTCGCGGAGAGTGGCGGCCGCGCTTTAGAGGAGGGCGACCGCGCTGGTGAACGAAATTAGGGGTCCGCACTTGCAAAGGAGGGCGACCGCGCCGCTGGCGTGCTGGCGCGCCAAGGCGTCGAGATTGAATCCCTGACCGATTTTGTTTCCTATTTTATTTAGATCTCTTTCTCGACCGAGCTAGGTTCCTTGTATAAACTATATAAGCATAATTTCGGCCTAGAACATATTGTAGCAACATATTGAGAGGCGTCTAATACATATTTGGCTTCGCAATTGCCCTCGACGTAGTTCACGAGTTGGTGAATGAACCGGGTAAACAACTCTTGTGTTCTTGTGTGTGATTGTTTCTTTCTTGTACGTGTGGGTGTGTTGATTTCTTTGTGTTGATTGCAACGGGGGAGCACCAATTTCATAACAGGAAGCTCTAATTGTAGTAGTTTTAGCGCATGTATTCTGAAGTTGCATGATTTGCTACTCCAATCTCAAAATGAGTATCCGGTATTCTTTTAGGCCATTTCATAATCAGTGTCCGCTTTGTAAACTTTCATTTTTAGATGGTCTTTTTTTTTTTTTTTTTTTTTTTACTATTTTGCCCTTAATTGGTTCCTTCTTTAATTAATGGGTGGACCCCAACATCGGAGGCATTGGAAAAACATTACATACGAATATTTATAATGGACTCAATTTCAATTTATGTGCTGGGTCAAATAGGACAATTTGAAACAAAGGAAGTAATAGTTTGGCCATCATAGATGCTTGAATACTGAACATAGTTATTAAAGGCGCGCCTAGGCGCGCGCCTAAGCTCCGGGCACAGAGAGGCTCAGTTTTGGAGCCTGGATGTGCCTAGCTCCGGGCACAACAATTGACCATCAATTAAATTGTAATTAAACCTATTGTGTGACTATTACTCTTCCTCTCCCATGACTCTCTCATGTACATGCACCATAACTTTGTATAAGAGTAGTAATCACTAGAAACTCCTTCAAACTAACAACTGCTTATAATTTTATAAGATTTAGACTTAAGAGTCCTTCTGTTTGAAGTTCTCTTTATGCTTGTTTGAACATTTATTTATGTTTGTTTCTTTTATGACTTTTATAACGTATGTTTGATTTACTACTTCCATTTGATTTATTGCTTATCTTGATGTTGTATATACTATACTTTTAGTATTTTAAGGCATTTTTGCGGGCATCGTCACTCGGGCGTGGCCCGCCTTGCGCCTAGGCTCCGGGCACACCTTTTGCGCCTTGGTGCGCCTAGGGCCTTTAATAACTATGGTACTTAATATACATGCAAAAGGGTTATAAAATATTAACCAACACCAATCAAAACTAGGATAAATGCAAGTTTTGGCTTTTCATCTCTCCGTCGAACCAAGAAAACAAACAAATGCTTAGCCTGACAGGAAGTGTGGATTTTTCATCTCTTATTGACATTTCAACTGATTCGAGGAAAGAACATGCACGAATCATAATTTGTCCAAGATAAGACACGATCCATGCTAGTTTTGGGCCATTATTGGAACATGCATAGTATTATCTTCGTTCAACTACATATATACTGGGGGGTATCTTGGTTCAATTTCAATCTGCACCAGTAGCAAGCTAAAGGCGAAGGCACGGCCAGCTGTCTAGGAATGTGAGGATAGGTTGACCATGTATGACTACTCAAGGAAAGACTTTGTACCCACAAGTAATGTTTTATTTCTTTGGGATCTGTGGCAAAAAAAATTGAAGCGATAAAATTAATTTGCTGAACTATCATTCATAAACGGTGCTTTCAAGTCAAGTGATGGATCTAGGAAAATGACAACTAATAATGGATTGATAATAAGGCTAAACTCACATGCGAAGTGCCAGTCACGATCGTAGATATGCCGATGGAAGGCCATAAGGATAGGTACTTTAACCTCGGTAGCTATGCTTGTGTCATCCTCTGTCCACGAGAACAAAAAAAAAAACAGAAAAATGAGTACGATAGGTGGAAATCAAGTTAAGTCATCATTCAAGTAGTAACCAAGTATAATGGGTGAGCAAAGAGAGTATAATAGGAAGTAAAATAAAGTATCCTATAGTTTGTACCTAGAGTAAATTTGCCGTTCTGCTCATACTCCCTCCATCCCGGCTTATGTTACAAATTTAAGGTAATGCACGGGAATTTAGGAAAAGTGAATAATATTAAAGTGTTGTGCGTATAGATAGTGGGATAGGAGAGAGATATTGGGGTATGGAATAGTAAGTTAGCCCCATTATTTAAAAAGGATTAAAAAAAATATCCGTTTTGGGACTTTGTAACTTTGAGTTGGACTCCAAAAATGGAAAATTTTGTTAATTAAGATGGGACGGAGGGAGTATATAATTAATTCAAATATCAGGAATCTAATTACTGGTGCCTCGAAGAGCTCAAGACATTTGAGAATTACTTTCAATGGGATTGGCTTAGCCACACAGAAGCCTATTAATAAGGAAAGGGGGAAGCAAGAGACAGAAAATAAAGTTCGCGTTCTGAGTAATCAAACTTTCCCACTCAGAAATTGTCATCTATATTGCTATAAGAATACAGCAAGTTGTAGAACCTAGATAAGGCAATTACGCACGACCAATTTATGTAAATTATAGACATTCATGCCTCAATTAACAAAAGCAAGAGGAAACATTCAACTGTAGGAAACCAAACTGATGTGCACTGCATAGCTGTGAGATCTAAAGATTAAAAATTAGCAGGAACAAGTAAGACATAAACTTAAATCAAAGACAACATACCGACAGTATCAAGGGCTCGAAGAACCAGATAAAAGATGCATACCTGCATAGTGAAGATTACTAACATGAGAAATATAAGAAATTTTCAGTAATACTAGTAAGTAGTAGAAAGAAACAAATAAATAAATATCTACAATAGAGCAAGTGCCAGCAAAAATAAGATGATATCTCATTTGTTAACTAACAATGACTTACTGCAAATACATCTATCTTTTTGATAAAAGACTGAATCAATCATTAGAAGAAGAATTAGGCCAAAAATTAGGATATATTGTGACATAAATAGTCTTCCATTGAAGAGAAGCAAATGAAATGCTCTTATAAGAAGTCCCACAGAATCGAGAATGAGGTTATGTATATGTGTGTGTGAATGTAGATATATCGTACCAAAAAAATGAGTGTAGATATATTTTTATTGCACTCAATCAAATTTGGCATTGCATGAGATCCTACGTGGAATACATCCTAAAAATTCCTTTCACTTATCTCAGAAGGTCAATGGTTTTATTTCTACCTGTTCTACTCTTCCTGGAAAGTAACCAAACTATTGACCTTTATTCGCACATCGTACCAGACCATTTGAGGCAACACAATTATTGTAGTAATTTTGACTTCTTCAGATTCATGTTGCTCTTCAACATAACCACAAGAGTTAAATGTAAGAGCTTGCATACAATATGTAGGAACCAAGCTTGCGTGTCAATGTATCAAGATTACCACACATAAGAGAATCTAACATGCGAAATAAAATTATTGTCTCCAGGCAAGCCTAATTTGATGCTTCGTAGTTGACTGTTTCTATGTATAATATATCCATGCATTCTATGTTAGATACACTCACTATCACCCAGAGTAGGGATAGTTAGTGCATTGCTTTAGTGCTTTACTGATGAAAACCAAAACCTAACAAAGTACAATGATTTAAAAGGGTGATAGGCCGAACACTTTTGACTTTCCGAAACAAGGACTCCTGTAGTGGATCGAAAGGATCCCCTTATGCAACAAGGGTATACAAACTAAAATTAAAACACCAAAATGTTGAAGCCTTACATGCAGCAATGTGTATCATGAAAATGGAGTTTCTACAAAACCTACTTAGCATTCACCAAACAATTACACATACGCAAAAATCAAAATTCAAGCCAATCCAAATTCACTCCCTAAACTAAAACAACTGAAAATTATATACTTAAATCATAGCAACACTAAAAAATCACTAAACAATAATAACGCGAGAATTTCATGCTTTTAATACTCTCGAGGTGACACAAATTATATCAAAACAAATATTTTTTAAAAAAACTTACAGCATCACGAAGCTCGGGGCCTAGCTGTTGAATAACAAGGGCAAAGCTTCGAGAAACTTTATGAAGCATGGAGTAACAGAATCCCCAGTGTAGCTCAGGAGGGATCTGCTTCTCAGCTTGTTTTACCGCCATTTTCAGCTTCAACAACGGGTAGAAATCATCCGGATGCTTCAACAACGCCCCCAAACTCCCCATTTTTCTAGCTTCAAATTTCTGTTAATTCAAATCAAACACCAGATCCAAAAACTTCAATTACAAATTCAAATTCAAATTCAATTAAACGTAATAATCAGAGAAATAACAGAGGATTCTAGAGATGAAGATTACATTAATGGATGGAATCGAGGAAGAATTGTTAGTTCTGGAGACAGTTGGAATCAGGGGGAGAGGAGGAAGGTGAATGAAAAAATAAGGACAATAAATTAATTAAAATATTATGGGCATGAGTCGCATGAGCAAATATTTATTGTTTTCTGACCTGACCTGGCCTGGGGTCATGTCATGGTTCTTGTAAATTGACTATGACCAGTTTGACTTGTATCATTTTTGTACCATTCCTCACTGTTTTTTTTTTTTCTTATTTAATTCTTTTTTAAAAAAATAATTTTTTTTTAAACAGGTACTACCTCCATCTCGGCCGAAGTGTCCCAAATTTCCTTTTTGAGCGTCCCATTTAAAATGTCTCATTCCTAAAAAGGAAAGTTTTTATTATTTTTATAGTTTTCCTACCCTACTCATTCTCTCTCCTACTTTACTTTTACACTCACAACATTCTCTCTCCTAACTATTTCTCCCACTCATTCTCTCTCCTATTTAATTTTTTATACTCACAACGTTTAACATTTTTCTCTTTCTTATATCACTTTCTTAATTCTCGTGCAATTGTCCTTTTGGGACACTTCGGCCGGGACGGAAAATACTCCCTCCGTATCGGGTCAATGGACACCAAAAAATTGGGCACAATAACTAAGAAAAAGGAAATAATCTTCACTATTTCCTCCATTCATTCTATCTCCTACATTATTTTAATACTCACAACACCATTATAATTTACTATTCTCTCCACTCATTTTCTCTCATATTTTACTATTACACTCACAACATTCTTTCCATTTTTGGTAGTCTCCAATCACGTGAGACGACCCAAAAAGAAAATAAGTCTCCATTGACCCGACACGAAGGGAGTATTTGTAAAATTAATCAACTTTGGTGAAACTAGCGAGCGCGGCAGATTCAGCCTGACCCGGCCTGCTTCTTCTGGCCCACGGGTCAAACCCGACCCAATTCGACACATCCGTTTGTAAGATGTCTAGCCCGCCCCGTCTACACATGGATCTACCGAAACTACTGGCTTGACGAAATTTTTTTCTTCTAAATTTCTGAAAATTCAAAGGGATGAGGGTGAGGGAAGTTGAACACTTGAACTTGGGTTGAAGCAAATAGAAGCAAGCAGTTATCCGCTAAGCCAATGATTAATATGCAATACGAAGCATTTAATATTTATCCCAAAGATTAAAATCTGGCAGACTTTGTAGGCTTGTAGCGTGAGGGAAGTTGAACACTTGACGGACTGGCCCACGAATTTGGGCCGAAGTGTTTACCATCAGGTAAACCCTTCATTCCTATTAGCGAGTTCGGTGAAGCTCTATTGACAGTAGCAAGTTTATCATTTTTCTTCCTAATTCGCTACTGTAGTAGCGAGTTTTGTTGGAACATTTCTATTTCATAAATTTCAAGACACTCAAGCCAAGATTAAGTAAGAGAAGAAAAGATGAAGGCGGAAGCGTTTACATGATGAATCCATCTTGTATCTTTATGTTGTTCTTTCAAGGAATGTAGAGAAGAAGAAGAAAATGAAGGAGGGAGCTGTAGATCTTCTAGATGATTAATGCCTTCTCTTGTGCTCAGATTATGTAGAGAGTATAAAAAAATATGTAGTGTGTTTTCTAGGCTGATGGTATGCCTATATATAGGAAAACAATGGCATCTCATCTATGGACTACACTCTTTCACTTAAGCGGTGTGAAATTACCATTATGCCCATCATAAATAGGTAATTTCCACCTAAGGAATTCTACACATTTAATTAATATTCTATGCTTTACAATAACATTATATTTATAATTTATACATGTACGTCTACATGTCACATATATTTATTAAGTATACATATTTTGCAATTCATGTTCTAACAATCTCCCACTTGGATTGCCCAAACATGTGTTTATACTTTAACAAACCCTCATAAAATCATATTTACAATGTAAATGACAATCCACATGTGCACTTTATTGTCATCCAAAACAATCTCGTCCATTCGTTTTATAAGTATGGGGACTAAAGGGACAGTCGTTGTAATTGATTCGCAACTAAACCCACATTAATCACATATATATGTTCAACTAAATGACATAGATTAAGTATAGATGTGTAGCATGAAAAACTTTACGAATATATTAAAGCATGTATATATATTCTACCAACTAGTCCTATTTAATCGAATGAGATCAATTTGAACAAAACAAATGGCAAATAAAGCACAACACAAACTCCCATTATATTAAGCATTATCAAAAGTCGTTACACCCATATGAGCAATGTGCTCATGAAACACTAAAGGAGATAACGCTTTAGTAAATGGATCCGCTAACATGGAATTTGTTCCTATAAGTTGTATATCTATTTGTTCATAATGTACTCTTTCTCTTACAACAAGAAACTTAATATCTATATGCTTAGATTTAGATGAACTCTTGTTGTTGTTCGAATACAACACTGCTGCCCGATTGTCACAATATAACTTGAGTGGTCTTTCAACACCTTTGACAATTTGCAGTCCCTCAATAAATTTACGCAGCCATATAGCTTGATTGGAAGCTTCGTAGCAAGCAACAAACTCGTCTTCCATGGTAGATGAAGTCACAAGTGTTTGCTTGGCACTTCTCCAAGATATCGCTCCACCGGCTAATGTGAAGACGTAACCGGATGTCGATTTTCGACTATCATGGCATCTAGCAAAATCGGAATTGGAATACCCAACGATCTCAAGATGATCCAATTTTGTATATGTAAACATGTAGTCCTTAGTGTTTTGTAGGTATCTCATCACTCTTTTGGCTGCAACCCAATGTTCTTTTTTCGAATTGCTTTGATATCGACCAAGCATCCCAACAATAAATGCAAGGTCTGGACGAGTACAGACTTGCACATACATTAACCTTCCTACTGCCGATGCATAAGGGATATTTGCCATATACTTGGATTCAAAATTATTTTTAGGACATTGCTTTAAACTGAATTTATCTCCTTTAGAGACAGGGGTGTCATGTGGTTTACAATTTTCCATGCTAAACCTTTGTAATACCTTCTCTATATAGCTCTTTTGCGATAATCCCAAAATACCTCGTGAACGATCATGATGAATTTGGATTTCCAATACAAAAGATGCCTCACCAAGATCTTTCATCTCAAATTTGTTTGAGAGAAATTTCTTAGTTTCCTTTAGAAGGTCCTTATCATTACTAGCAAGTAAAATACCATTCACATATAAGACAAAAAATATAAATCTACTCCCACTGAACTTATGGTATACACAATCTTCATAAAGATTCGTTTTAAAATCAAATGAAAGAATAACTTGATTAAATTTTAAATACCATAGACGAGAAGCTTGCTTGAGACCATAAATGAATTTCTTAAGTTTACAAACTAATTGATTAGTTTGATCAAAATCAGTCACCATTTATGGTTTCTTCATATAGATGATTTTCTCAATGTCTCCATTGAGAAAAGCCGTCTTTACATTCATTTGATGAAGCTCAAGGTCATAATGTGCTACTAGTGCCATAATGATCCTAAAAGCACTTTTAGAGAATATCGGAGAAAATGTTTTTTTATAATCAATGCCTTCATTTTGAGTAAATCTCTTAGTGACAAGACGAGCTTTATATCTTTTCACATTACCTTGTGAATCCCTTTTGGTCTTAAAAACCCATTTACACCCAATGGACTTCACATTTTTAGGTAATGGGACAAGATCCCAAACGTCATTGTCTTTCATTGATTTTAACTCTTCATTTATGGCATCGATCCATTTATGAGAATTAGGACTATTAATGGCTTCATGGAAGGTGAGCGGCTCATCTCCCACTAAACCTAACGGTTCCTCATTCTCGACAAGATACACATCATAATAATCCAGAATTGCGCTCCTTCTTGCTCGTATAGATTTCCTTAAGGGCACCAGTTCATCTTGATTTTGAGGTTGTTGAATTTTCTCATCAACATTTTCATGTTGTTCAACATTTATAGGAGGATCTACATTGTTTTGAATTATATATTCTTGTTGAATTTCATGTACAAATACTTGATTTTCAATAGGAACTATAGGAAGAGGCATATAGACGGATTCCTCCTCCTCTTCAAATTCAAAACTATTATTCTCAATTTTCCCACTAAATTCAACATCCTCAAGGAACCTAGCATTTTTCATTTCGAAAAAAGTTTTAGTTTTCGGGTCATAAAATTTATATCCCCTAGATCTCTCATCATACCCTACAAATAGCTACTAATGATTTTAGGGTCCAGTTTTCCCTCATTAGGCTTATAAGGCCTAGCTGCTGGACAATCCCATACATAAAAATGATTTAGGAACGGTTTCTTATTGTTCATAATTCATAAGGAGTTTTATCGGTAGCTTTTGAAGGTGCTCTATTGAGAATATAAGCTGCGGTTTTTAATGCATCGCCCCATAATGAGTAAGGTAAATAAGTACAAAAAACCATACTTCTTACCATATTCTTAAGGGTTCTATTACGTCTCTCAGCTACACCATTCATGCTAGGTTTGCCCGGCATGGTGTAGTGAGAGACTATCCCACACTCTTCTAAATAGCGAGCAAAAGGACCTGGACGTTGTTCACCTGAACCGTCATTCCGAGCATAGTATTCACCACCACGATCTGATCTAACGTTCTTAATAGTCTTTCCAAGTTAATTTTCAACTTCAGCTTTGAAAGACTTGAAAACTTCCAATGATTGAGACTTTTCATGAAGTAAATAAATGTATCCATAACGAGAGAAATCGTCAATGAACGTGATGAAATATTGTTGACCATTCCATGAAGGGGTGGTGAATGGTCCACAAATATCCGTATGAATTAGTTCTAAGACATTTGATGCTCTCAATGATTCAAATTTTCCTTTGGAGTTTGTAAATTTTCCTTTTAGGCATTCAATACAAAAGTTTCTATCTGGAATATCAAGTTTATTTAAGATCCCCTCCGACACAAGCTTGTCAATTCTCCTTTTGGAGATATGAACCAAACGCCTATGCCATAAGGTATAAGAATTTTCACTTGAAAACTTTCGTTTTTTGCCTCTAGTTTTGGTTTCATTATTGTCTTGACTGTGTCAAGCAAATAAAAATTATCGATATATGACAAAGTACTAGTACCGACAAGCTTGAAATTAAAATAAAGATCACACTTTTTATTACCAAAAGAACAGGAGTAACCTTCCTTGTCCAAAATTGTGATAGATATTAAATTCCGTCTAAAGGACGGTACAATGAATGTATTATTTAATTCAAAATAATAGCCAGTACTTAACATTAATCTAAAAGTCCCTATGCCTATAACTTCAACCGGATTTCCAGCACCCATATAGATGTATCTCTCATCTTCACTGGAGATTCGGTAGTTCAGGAAATCCTGCATACATGAACTAATGTGAGTTGTTGCACCAGAATCCAACCACCATGTATATGAAGGAATTGAAACCAAATTTGCCTCAGTACAAACAAGACCAAATGACATACCTTTCTTAATTCGCCATTCGCGAAACTTTGGGCAGTCGTTCTTCATGTGAGTAAGGTCCTTGCAAAAGAAGCACTTCTTAACTTTATGATCATTTGATGATCCCTTATGCTTTTTATTTGCAACCGCAACTGCAATTTCTTTACCTCTTCTCTTAGTCCCACGAGAAGAAGTAGATGCTAAGTGAGCACTTTCTGGTTTGATTTGTTTCATCCTATCCTCCTCTTGTGTCACATGTGAAATAAGTTCATTTATATTCCACTTGGGTAAGAACGAAGAATGAATACAAAACATGTATTAGAAACTACATAATGAATAAAGTGATTAACTATATCAATGAATTCCATCGAAAAGATAATTAACATGATATCAAAACTAATCTTTGGACTATGAATTGACTTATAAATGATTATCTTAAGGTAATCAAGAAAATTAAACAATGTCTTAATTAAATATCTAATCTTCCTTTGGGCCGATTTAAGTACTTAAAAGACAACCTAATGTTTTCTTTACTTGTTATCAAATGAATGTATAAATTTAGTCAAATAAACGATCTTCTTTGGAAAATTCAATTTATTCACATATTAAAGTATACATTCAACACTTTACAACTTCGGATCTAAACAACGTAAATCACTTTGGCGACAATATTGTTTAGAAATGTATGAAATTGTTAAGCATATAATTAATCACAAGTTTAGGATTGACAATGCATGTTATACTCAAAAAAATGAAGAAAAAGTTGAATCTGCAGGTGCATGGCGTGCAAGTTTATAACGCACGGCCGTGCAAACACTGTTCCAGAAAATCCAAATTTTTAATTCAGGTGGTGCACGACCGAATCAAATGAAGTGCACGACCGCACCAAGAGAAGTGCACGGCCGTGCACTGGTTGTTTGTGCCTTTTCGATCGTACCTATTCATGAGTACACGGCCGGGTCAAGGAAAGTGCACGGCTGTGCAAACACTGTTACCAGAAAATTTTTCTTCACAAGAGATGAATGGCAAGCTAAAATTAACGCTTAACCAAGATATGAATACACAAGTAGATCCAACACGGTCGTGCGACATAAAACGCTCTGTTGTGTCAGTGGGATAATCTTGCAATATTCATAATCCTTTCGAGTAAAACGTCAATCCATTCCAGAATTTTAATTAAGTAATAATTACTAACACCCTAGCAACGAATTAGAGCAATTGAACAATATCATAATGAAGGATTTCAATAGAATTATGAATCAAAGTAAAGCAAACATATGCTAATGAATTCAAACTTAATCCAGAACTTGAGAGACTCTGATACCAATTGTTGGAACATTTCTATTCCATTAATTCAAAAACACTCGAGCCTAGATTAAGTAAGAGAAGAAAAGATGAAGGCGGAAGCATATACCTGATGAATCCATCTTGTATCTTTATATTATTCTTTCAAGGAAGGTAGAGAAGAAGAAGAAGAAAATGAAGGAGGGAGATGTAGATCTTCTAGATGATTAATGTCTTCTCTTGTGCTCAGATTATGTAGAGAAAAGAATATGTAGTGTGTTTTCTAGGTTGATGGTATGCCTATATATAGGAAAACAATGGCACCTTATCTAGGGACTACACCCTTTCACTTAAGCAATGTGAAATTACCATTCTGCTCATCATAAATAGGTAATTTCCACCTAAGGAATTCTACACATTTAATTAATATTCTATACTTTACAATTACATTATATTTATGATTTATACATGTACGTCTACATGTTACATATATTTATTAAGTATACACATTTTGCAATCCATATTCTAACAAGTTTCACTGAAGTTTGTCATTTTACTTTCAAGTGTTGTTATTTAGGGGAATACTTTTTTGAAAATGAATAAACTGGGGACAAACTCTCCCTCACTATTTAAAAAAAAATCAAAATAAATGATTTTTCTTATAAAAAATTGTCCTTAATGTTTTTTAATAAAAAAATTCACGTTAATTACATATATTTGTAAAACTAAAATTTTAAATAATAGATCATAAAGATTTTCATATATCTTAGTTATTATAATTGAAAAAAAATTGAGTTTCTTAAATTAGTTTAAAATGAAAAATGGTCATTGATGAGTGAGTTTTTGACCGAAATTGATGAAAACCACTGCAACTCGACCGGAAAGACCACACCCACGTGATTTCACGGCTGGCTCGGAGATGGATTTGGAGAAGAAGGTGGATTGGGTCTGCTGGATTGGAGAAGAAGAAGGGAGCTACTAATGGAGGTTTGCCGATTTGGAACGGGAAGAATGGCGAAATCGGAGAGGGAAGGAGCGGCGCTGGATTGGGGTGATTAGGTCGTCGGACGGAGATGGGGGTTTGGCCAGATATGGGATAATTTGAGAGAGAACAAAGGGAGACACTGCAATGCGTGAGAATGAGAGTGGGGAGAGGCGCTGTGAGGGTTTTGGGTTTTGGTTGGGGAAACGGGAAGGGGTGTGGATTGGAGCTGGAACGTGAATGGGGTTAGACTGAGATGGGAAGAAGGGCTTTGATTTGGAACGGGTAGGAGGGGGTTAGGGTTCTAAGATGGTAACTGACGGGAAGAGGAGGTTGGGAGTTGTAACGGTGAGAAGGGGAGAAGCTGGGGAACTAGGAAGGACGTGGGGAAGAAAGGGTTCGGTCAGTTTCAAAAAAAAAAATTTATTCTCTTTTTTTTTTCTAACTAACCCCTCGAATAACGGAAAGTTTCAATTGCACCCCTCCCCTCATTTTCTCAACAACCCCTCTAATTTGCACATTCTTGGATCATGGCCATGGAACAAACCATGGCCACCCCATGGTCAATGCTGAAAGTTTTCACCCCTTTGACATCCATGGCCATGAACAAAACCATGGCCTGCCCATGGTTTGCGCAGATCAACTGGCACCTTTGACTACCAAAAAAAAACTTCATGGCAATGATAATTTTCATGGGTAGGCCATGAAATGCTCAGATTCACTCATTTTCCTACACATCACAAACAAAACCAAGTAAAATAGCACTGTTCCACGAAAATAATTTTTTTTTTTTAAATTGAAAACATTTAAATGAAAACAATGAAATCTAAGTGATGAAAACAAAGGACCAATTAATTTATTTTTTTTTTTTAATTTTATTACAATAAAGGAACTACAAATTAAACTACTCACCTTGGGTTGCCTCCCAAGTAGCGCTTTTGTTTAAGGTCGTATAGCTAGACCGATGCCAAGGTTATCTTAACCTTCACCTTTCTTCCTTTTGCCCACTTCACCGTCTCGCGGGTCTTCACTTTCAGTTTTAGTCCCATAAATATTCCCTTTGATATATGACCATTTAGGACCCAAGGGAATTTTTTACTTTTAAGTTTCTTGGGCTTCTTCTCTCGGGAGCCCTTGCCACTTTCTCCGTCTTCAAAGATGGGAGGGATCACCAAAATGATGGAGGATTCGTCATCGATATTTTCCATGAGTAGAGGTTGGTGTTCATTCAAACATGGCTTGTCGATCTTGGCGAGAGTGACCATATCTTCTTGAAATTTATCGCCCCACATCTCACCATAAAGAGCAAGCTCAATTTCTTCAACTTGCTCATGCCATGATTTTTCAATAATTTCTTTCGTCTCCATCGCATCAACAAGAGAAAACAACTATATATACAAAATAATATTCACAATAGCAAATAATTAAATCAACTTTAAAATAAACGTGTCCCCGGCAACGGCGCCAAATTTTGACGAGTGTCGAAATACGTCAAAAGAAAATTTCCGACTCAAACTACCTACAGTTAATTTGTAGATAGGGTAAGTAGGGTCGAACCACCGAGACGCGTATTCAAAGTGTGTAAAATTATTGCTATGAAAAAGATTTTTATAAAGTGAAGAATTTGTTGTTTTCAAAACTAATGCTGTTGCAAAATTAACTAGAATTTGTTATAAAACGAGGTTTCAATAATAAGGCGAAAATTTCCGGAATTGGCTTCACAATTATGCTCAAGTTTCACTGTTCATCAATCAAAGTATACTTGGGGTTTTGTTCTTACGAAATTATGATTGGGACACTTAGGCGGGTGATTTGCAATCAAGTGTTTCCAATTAATCTATTCTCTTGGCCCGTTCATAGATTAATTAGAAACCCATTTAGAACTTAAGAACAACAAAAGAAACCACAATTCTTATGAATCTTTTGGCGGGGATTCAACGAATTGTTACTATCAAGCCAAGACTAATTTCAATTGTAAATTTGGCGGTTCACAATTGAAATTCTAAATTATTTAAGAACAAAAATGCAATCAACATAAATATTCTAAAATTCCAATTAAAAGCCACTTGATAATCCCAAGTAATACAATGATATTGATGAAAAATAAAACTCAAAACATAAATTGTTACCTCCAATTCCAAGAACAAGGAGTTTAGCTATCCATTAAAATCAAGAACACCAATAACAATTTGAAAAAAAAAAAATAAAAAAAAATGAAAAGATGATATCTGAAAAATAGTGTTCCTCCCACTTAAAAAAAATACCCACAGCTGCATTATATTCCTAGGCAAAATGCGAACAGTCACCTTAACAAGCAACATGAACAGTCTCCGTGAAAAGCCCAAGTCACCAACTCCTTTCCTTGGCCCAAACTAAGCCCAAGCCCATCAATCCTTCAGCCAACTGCCTTGAAATGTCTCGGCCAGCATTCATGCTTTGGCCGGCCACCTTGCTGCTGCTTGGCCCTGTTTTTGCCGGCCACTCCACACGCCATGGCCCTTGGTTTGGCCTCAATTTTGGAAACCCCTTGGATTCGGTTCGACCCATAATTACAACGTCGCCTCTTTTCGCATTTTGGACATTATAAAAATTTCTGTTGCACTTTATCCTTGATCTTTCATATTTTCGCTTTGCCCCGGACTTCTAGAAAACCAATTTTTCTCACAATTTTCCTAAATTTGCAATAAGGTCCCTAAACTTCCGAAAATTACAGTTTGGCCCTCGAACTTCCAAAGTGGGCACAAAATGCTTCTAATTTGCTCAATCTTCACTTGACCCCTGAAAATTAGAAAAACACTAAAAACACCCATTAAAACACACAAAACTCAAGGATTAAGCTAAGAATAAGTTCATAAAGTATTAAATGGATGAGTGTAAAACTCACTCATCAGTCATTCATTTTTTTGGGACGAAAGAAATATAATAAAATAAAATTATATTTTTATAATACTTTAAGTTAAATATATAACAATACAAATCAATTAATATAAAATTAAATTTATAGTAACATGGATTTTGTTTATACTCTCTCTATTTACTTCATTTGACATCAAAAAAATTGGCACAAGATTTAAGAAAAAATAAGATTGATGATGCCAAAATCGTCAAATCAGCCCAAATCCAAGTAATCATTTGCTCCGGCGATTGCTAGGCCTGAAAATAAGACAAAACACGTAAACTAAGCCGGGGCTTGACCGGCGAAGGCCCTCCGGCATGAGAATAAGTTCACGGTTTTGATATGAGAAACTAAATTGACAGAGTTTCTATATGTAAAAAGTAACGTACCAAATAATGTGCTATATTGCTTGTATTTATAGGGATGGACTGATAGAATCCATGTTGAATTGAACTTGTAAAGAGATAAGACATAATCCTAAGAGGATTATATCTGTTAAGGAATCATTGTTTGACTTGAATTGATGTAGATGGGTACAATCCTGATTGGATAGTAATTGTTGAATCCTTGTTTGAATAGGACTGTTCAATCTGCTTGCCGGTTAGCCGAGGAACACAAATTTCTTATCTCGGCATTTGCACACAAGCCGAGATGCATGATTTTGCTTCCTCGTCAGTTGATGCTCTGCCGATACGTTGATATGCCGAGAAGCATGATTTGATCTCCTCGTCATATGAAGATATGCCGAGGTGCGAACTTTTCTCTCCTCGTCATTCATGACCTCTCGGAGCATGATGAGCCAAGGAGGAAATAGTGGTATGAAGAGCCCATTAACAATGTTAAGGCCGAGGAAGGTAACTCTCGGCATACGAGGAAGGTATCCTCGGCACTCATAATTGGGGCATTTATACTTGTATGTTGGGCCAAGATTAGCCTTGTTGATGACGATATACGAGAATGAGGAAGCCCATGGTTGCCTCTCGTAACTCCTACATGGATTATGTTTATAGCCCAATCCACTTTGGCCTGACTCGGATAAGCCCATGTTCGTATCTCGGTTTATACTGTTCAGTGGCCCCCGACTTTCTAGGTCGGCCTAGGACGAGGAGAAAGTCATCTCGTCCTCGGCTTACGGAATACGAACAGGTTTGCCACGCGTTGGTGTCGTTTCAGTAGTGCGCCATTTAATTATCCGCCGGTTATTGCCATGATGATGAGAGGTGGGCCCCCAAGTCTGACATGCCTCGGAAGTTGTTATGTGCATTTAATGTTTGAGGCGCCATACCCATTAACCCGTTTTCCTTTCGGGTTTGACCTGGTTTTAGTGAGTATAAAAACTAAAACCCTTTTCATTTTAACCTTTCCGTACTCGTGTTATTTGAGAGCATATAGCAAGGTTTAAGAGACAACACCCTCCGGCGACCTTGATTTTCTAGAACCCAGTTTCCGGCGAAGCTTGAATTCTCCGGTGACATTGATTCCGAGTCAGATTCCGACTTCTTTTCAGCAATCAGGTATACATTTCTTCCCTTTTTATGCTTTTCGTGATTGGTTTTGCGATTTCTAGGGTTTTTGGGGGGTTTTGGTTCTATAAACCACCATTGTTAACCTTTTGAAGCTTTTCTTCATGAATCTCCGATTTTCTTTTAAATATTGTATGAACTCCTTTGAATCTTGTATGCATTCCTTTGAATCTTGTATGAATTCCCCATTGATCCTTGATTCCCCCTTATAAATGGCTCACTCTTGGGACCATTCTCCCTGATTCATTTACGAATACCACAAGGGCAATCTGAGAGTTTACCGGAGAGAGAGAGGACCATGGTTGATGCTGAACTTGGATGACATAGGAAAGGTGTTGAGACAATATGGTCGTACACGACTATTCATCCAATACCCAGACAATACAAGGATAGATCGAGTTGATTCCTCATCTCGTAGCATAATCTTGTTTGAGGATAGGGCCGAGATGATGGAGCACATCAATTTGTTCTACCCATCCTCAGATCACATAGTTCGTGAGCGTTTAAGTGGTAAGGCTCCCTCCTCGGCCTATCTGTAATGACGAGGAGGGGTGTCCCTCTTCCCCGTCTTAAGATCAGCCATGGACGAGGTTACTAACTTTGATTCCTCGTCTTTTTGCAGATATGACGGGAAGAGGGGGAGAAGCCTCCTCGTCTACCAAAATAGTTGACGCTTTTGTTGAGGGTGCTCAATTTGAAGGCAAGAGAGGCCGAGGGAGAGGAGGCCGAGGAGGTGGACGAGGACGAGAGAGACCACCAAAGGCCGGGGACCCATGCTGGAGCAGCTATATACGAAGTACGGGGTATATAAGGCTGAGTTCCAACTAACTTATATCGGCAAACCCGTTTTTAAGGACGACAAGGAAGAGAAGAGTTTCTACTACAACGATAACCATGTCCATTTCCACTTCAAACAATTTCAACAGGGACTTCGTCTCCCCTTGGACCCCTTCATCAACAAATTTTTGGGTGACGTGAGGGCTGTCCCGGCCATGTTGGGGGCTAACGGGACCAGGGTCCTCGTTAGTTTTATTGTGCTTTGCCGTAGCTTAGGTTACGAGCCTACCATGGGAGCATTCTGTCACTTCTTCCAAGAATCTGAAGATTATCCTCCCCATGTCTAGCAAGGTGGGAGGTTGGGACAACCATGTGATAAGGGTTGAGAGCCGGCAAGGCTGGGAATTCCCCTCCCCTTATGACGTGCCAACTTCATCGGGTCCAGTTCAGAAGTATTGGTGGACTAAGGACCTGATCAAGCGTATCGAGGAATTTGCCGAGGTAGGGCTCCTTGACTGGTCGGCTTTGGAGGCCTCTGATCATTACTATATCCAGGCAGGCCTGATGCCGGGACAGAAGGACGGGGTGGTTCCCCTCGTCGATGTTAAGAGAGGGAGACGGTTTAATGACTGGAGAACGCATCCCGACCTTGTCTTTCATGAAGATTGTGCGAGGTGTAAGCTCGTTCCCGTAGATCAGTGCTTGAGGGAGACTGACGTCGTAGGATGTAATTGTTTCCTCTTAGCTTTCTACACTTGTATTTTTGCTGTTTATTCTCTTTCGTAATGTAACCATATCTTCCTCGTCTTTGCAGATTTATCCCCCGAGCAGGAGGCCGAGCTCGAGATGGAGCAGCTGAGTACAGTTGAGCTGATCAAGAGGAAGAGGAGGCAGGCCAAGCAATCGGCTTTGACAGATAGGAAGGACGAGGCCAATCGTCGCAACCTTATCCTGAGTACCAAGGGGGACCAACCTCTCCCCATCAAGCTGCACGAGGAGGTTAATGCCGAGGAAGTGGCCACCGAGGAACGAGTTAATCCTTCAACTACCGAGGGACATATCCCCCATGTTGATGTTGCTGTGGAAGAGGTGGACATCCCGTCGACCGAGGACACCGACCTCGTCCAACGGCGTTCTGGCTCCAAGAGGCCCCAAGGTGCTCCTGCCTAGGAGCCTGTAGCTAAGAGGGTTGCTGTGGAGTCCTCGGATTCCCAAGTTCCTCCTCCCCTCACCATCCAGACCATCAAAACCCATGATGATACCGAGGAGCTTGCCCGGCGTATGGTGGCAAATGTCCCTTGTTTGAGGGGCATCCTTCTACAGAACAGGAAGGGTCCTCTACTGAGATTGGGCCGAGCTCCCGTTCAAAGGGCCTTGGATGAGGAGGCTTATGAGGAGCTTGTCCGAGAAAAGCCGAGCAAGGAGAACTTGCTGTGCCGTAAGGGACTTTTGCTTGCCGAGGTAACCATCTCGTATCCTTAGTCTCGTTGATTTCGTAACTTTATACTTGGTAAGATATCTGACATTGATTTATCTTGCAGTTGGCTACTTCCACGGCTTATGAGAATGTCTTGTCCAAGGCCACGGACAAGCAATTGCATGAAGTCAAGGCCGCCCATAAGAAGGGTGAGACCGAGAAGGTTGCCTTGGTCGGGATACTGAAAGCCAAGGATGCCGAGCTGGAGGCTGCTCAGGCTAAGGTGGAGGCCGAGATAAAGAGAGCCGAGGAGGCTCGCGGTCAAGCCCAGGAGGCCCGCGTGAAAGCCGAGGAACATCTCTGGCTCAAGGATGCTGAAATGGCTGAGGAGCGGAGGCTCAAACCCAAGGTCCAAGTGAGGGCCGAGGAAGCTGAGGCCAAGTGCTGGGGTCTGGAAGCCACCCTTCCTTTTAGGGAAGAGGAGGCCATGACCCACTTTAAGGACAGTCGGGCCTTTCAGGATGCCGTGGACGAGAAGACGGCCATGATGTTCGAGGATGGCTATCTGCATCTGGCTCGTCGTCTTCTGGCTGATCCATCAACTGGCCTGGACTTGAACGCAATTGCCAAACTGATCAGTAAGGGCCAGTTTGATGATGAGGCTAGGGCCCTCCACTATCTCGTCCCATTCTCTGAGTATAATTTGGGCATCATGGCCAGGGAGGACGCTCGGGCTGGCCGAGAGGCTTGGATTCCCCCGACGGTTGATCCCGACAATCTTCAAGCTTTAGTGGAGGCTATTGAAGATGGGGATATGGAGGTCGAGACCGAGGGAGGAGATGTCGAGGAGACTGAGGCACGGACTGAACAGACTATCCCTCCCCCTGATGCTGCCACAGATGATTTCTTGGATAAACCTTTTGAAGACGCACAACAATCTTAGGATTTTCTTTTTCCTTTTTCTTTTGTTGTAACAGCTGGTAGGACATTGTAATTTCTTTTGAAATATTAATGAACAAATCCTTTTGTTTCAATTCATGTTTTTGATTTGATGAATTTGATGAATTGTTTGCATGCTTGTTTGTTGGTTATGTACAAATACAAGACTTTTTGTTGGTAGGAGGTCGAGGAAGGTCGAAGGTCCCTCGTCCCCAATTATGAAGTGAGTTGGAAGGCCGAGGTGAAGACCTTCGGTCTTGACCACACTTCAAGTCGTATAAGCCGAGGAAGGGGCTCCTCGGCTTTAACTGTTGGGTGTTTTCTTCTTTTTCGTCTCCTTATGCCGAGGAAGATGACTCGTGCACAGGTTTTAGACGTGATGCCTGTTAGTCGTAGTGATAAGGTGTGTTTCCTTGTCTTGATGTGAGGCAAGTCAATAGGCCTAGGAGAGGTCCTCGGTCTTGACTGTTTGAACCTTGTAATCCTTGAATCGAGGCAGACCCTCGTCAGGATGTAAGGTAGGCAAACATGTCGAGGGAGGATCCTCGTTTTGGCTTTTAGGAGCCTATGGTCATTGAGTCGAGGTGGACCCTCGTCAAGACGTAAGTGTAAGTGCTCCAATTTGAGTTGGTAGCTTTTTCGTTAAAAAATTAACGAAAGTTATAACATTTCTAACAATTCCTAACATTCCTAACATTTCTAACCAAGTAAGGGTAGATTAGGGATTGCCAAAAAAAGATAAACCAAGAAAAGGAATCAAAAAAGCAAAAGAAATAAGAAAAACCCTAAATAGAAATGGTGGAACAAAAGCGGTGATTAATTTGAATTTTGAAAAGATTATTCTTCCTGTCCAAAGCCCTGAAGCCGTAATTAATGAACGATTGCACGCGACCAACCTTGTCCGCGCGGATATGTTTGACTCTCACAGGGGGTTATAAATTGAACCCTCCTCTCTCAGTTTACACAACACATTTTGATCACAGCAACGAAGTTCTGGCGAAATATAGAGAGAAAACAGTGGGAATCCCTTGATTGTCACCTTTTTCTCTTGAATCTTTCCCAATCAAATACCAAACACACCAAACCTTGATACTCCTCAAGCCAAACACCAAATCTTGATACTCCTCAAGTCAAATTCCAAGCCTAGGAAGATAGGGTGTCACCATTGGTAAAGCCCTCCTTCTCAAAACCCTAAAATTCTCTTTTAACTTCTTGTTCATCTTGTTCTTCTCACTTGGATCTACTTGATGTCTTGTTTAACTTAAGTTTTGACCTAAGATGGTCATCTTGAAGTTCATCTTCATGAATGACCATCTCAAATGGTCTACATTTTAAATCTCTAAATTGATTTTTCTCTTTAAATTCATCTTTACAAAGATCCCCTTTCCCTTTGCAAAGGATATGTTTAAACCCCATAAATTCCCCAAGGATGACTTGAGTATGATAACCACTTGGCACAAGGTAGTGGAATCAAGTCTAGGGATGAAAATGGGGTGAACATAGATGCAAACCCCCCAAAAATCACATTTCTCCTCAAGAACATCTTGCTGTCCAGTAGCATTGTTCTGAGAACTCAGTCCATTTTCCTATTTTTTGGACCCAGTAAAACTTGGAATTGGGTGTTTACTACAAAATACTTTTTGTAGCCAACATCCAGAGCTTTCCAGACATATTTTTAATTTATTTTTTGCGTGAGTAAAACTCCTTTTTTCAATTTTTCTTTTAGAGGCCAGTTCATCAGCTTCTGGAAATCCAGATTTCAGATCTGAGATTTCCAGAAGGTTTTGACCCCTCAAATCATCTCCAAAATGAAAAGTTCTTTTACAGAAACCTTTTTTAAGGTGTTTTGAACATTTTTCATTCCCGGACTTTTCCCAGATTCTGGAGTTTTCAAGCCCTAAAGTCCATTTCAAAGTCAAGGGTCAACTGCCTTTTTCATTCTGGCAGAAATGGTTTTCAATTTCCAAAAATCTTTTGAGTGCCAAATCTCAACCCAAAAATCACCCAAAAAATCATGGGATCAGTTTAAAGCCTTAAAAAGAGTTCCCAATTTTTACTTACCTCAGTTTCAACTTATTTTGGCCAAAACACACACACACACACACACACACAACAAAGGATTTCAAATGTTTGGAAGACTCGTTTTGCGAGGCGCGTCGGGTGCACACTAACGTCCTTCCCGACGCGTAACATGACCTCCGAACCTAAATCTCTGATCTCGGGCTTTTTTCAAAGTTTTGGCCTTCAAAATTAAAATGGCGTGGCGACTCCGTTTTTCCGGTTTTATTTGGTTTTTCAAAGAAACGCAAAAATCGAATTTTTCCCGCGAATGGCGACATCATCACAGTGGCGACTCTGCTGGGGATCGAACAAGCTTTTTCTAAAAAAAAAATGATATTTGGTATATTGGTGGAAACCATTAAACTTCCCGTTATCGCCTCCTAACACGAGTCGGGGATAAATTGTGGTCTAACAATCCCACGTACCGGTATCATTATTTTCAAAAAAAAAAAAAGGAAAAGCTTTTGAGGGTCAAGCTTCCGTCTCAACATTTGAAAATCCTTTGCTTTGTGTGTGTTGATTTTTGCACAGTTTTCGTGTTTGTTTTTGGCCGCCTCGGAAAAGTCAAAATTTTGACTGTCGGAATAATGTCCCTAACTGTCGGAATTTTTGTGCTTATGTGCTTATGTGTTCATAAAATTTTCAAAAAAAAATTTTCAAAAAAAAATTTCAAAAAAAAAAAATCATGCATCATGCCTTTTTAAGACACATAAAAAATTTTCTATTTTTCTCAGAAAAAGAAGATAGACTGCTTGCACACTACGCGCACGTGACCGTACACTGCACACTACGTCCTTAACCCGGGGAAATCCTTGTCGCGGTCCGTTTGGTCTTATTACGCCTCTCGGATGAGCACAGGACTACCCAAACATCCCATGGAGCCTCGTGTCGACCATGCACTTGTCCGTGACACACTTTGTCCGAGACCCGGTTGGTTTTTAGTCTGGTCTGTGTCATGCCCTGTCTGTGTATAGACCTTTCCTTTCAAGCCTTTGTCGGCATACCGACTCAATATCTTTCGGGGACCCTTATCAGTCGAAGTTCTGCCGGTTTTCCGCCGCAGACTTTGACCAAGATATTGACCGGCGCCTTGACTTCGGCTCTGACTGGCACAAATTATACACTGACTCCCAGCATTGACACTGAGTCATCAAGGATTAATGATTATTCCATGCCTAATTACGGCCTAATTGACAACAAATCAAGATCAATCGTGGACATTTATCAGTCCAAATCATGCCGACTTTTCGTCGAGCCCTCGGACATGATCTTGACTTTTGACGTCAGCTTTGTCCGTAATTTACATCGAATGCTCGTTAAGACTCGATTACCCGCGACTTTTAGGATCGTTTTCTTTCGGTCGGTGGGACCCGCTTGCCCTATAGGACCCTCGCCCGGCCGTCCACCCTGGAAGGTCGAAATACAGGTGGAATACGAGGGGCTTATAGACGTAGGGACGGGGCCCACCGATCCAGAATCGAGTAGTTTGCGAAAAAGAAGAGCAATCTTTTCCAACCGATTAGGTTAATAAAACATGTTTTAAGTAAACATGAACAAATAATCGCATGTTGCATGAGCCCAAAGCCCAAACACCTACCCTCCTTCAATTCCCGCCATCTGAACCCTCGTGTCTTTCCCCCGCAGCTCCGCACAAAGCTTGGTTTCGGGCACCGGGTCACCGTTTGATCAGTTGGGAAGAGTCAAGCGCATCGTCGCCTTCGTCATTTGTTTCAACTCCGGGTTTCAGAATGTCTCGCATCACTGGTAACGATGGGGACAACGTCACTCCGCTCCCGGGACTCCTCGAGACAGACAGCAATGGAATCAGCTAGCAGAACAGATGAGAGTGCGACAGGAAGCACAGCTGAATAGCCTTATCGAGGCTATTAAGAGCCATGGTCTGGCCGCCAGTCTCAACCCAGATGGCACCTTCACCGTGGAAGAAGAGGGAGACCTCAACCCCACTCTTGGTCAGCCCGATTACTCCAGGATGCCACCACCGGCCTCCCACGGTACTACCACCAGAATCCATGCTTCTCGGCCTCTGGGTCAGCCGGCTCCCCAAATGCACCATTGGATCCCTGCAGCCCCGACGAGACGAGCAATTCCCTCCCTCGGTGGGGACAAAATCGCACGGAATATCTTCTCATGCTTGGGGCTACCGGAATGCCACAAAGCAAATGGGGATCCCACCTCGTTCGGGACCAATCAATCCGGACCTTCACAAAGAATAAATTGGGGATACCACCCCAGTTTGGTTCGGGCAACAATCAGGAGTCCCACCTCGAATGGTACTAGCTCAGCTTGCTCCTCACAGCTCTCACAAATCCATTTCTCACTCAGACTTCTATGGGTTATCAAGCCTCCATCCCGTGTCATCCGAATCACCAGGACTGCAGGATCCCCGGTTACACACCTTCGCCACAAAAGCCATGCAATTCAACAATCCAGGACAAGGCCCACACTCAAGCCTACTTATGGGCCTCACTCCGAAATCCGAGCCATACGGCTACCTCAGTCCGCCTCTGCCTTCCCTGCCAATGGAAAGCCAACAGCAAGCCGCTGGGTTTTATCCTTTTGCCCAAGCTCCTACCTACACTCCCCAGGGTAATTTGGGCCAAGGACAGGTTTTCACCTATGCCCCGGAATATGGTATCCCTTCCACCAGTGCACCGCTCACTCTCTCCTCTTCCTCGCTCAAATATCGGTTTGAATTCCCGGCTCCACCTTTGGATCCCCAATTGGCTTGGTTTATGGAGCAACACAAGGAAATGAAAGCACAGATTGCTGAATTGACCGCCAAAGAACACCGCTCTTCGGCCTACAGATCCCGACTCGATTGTCCCCCGCCTCACAAGTTTGTGATGCCCACTGGAATTGTTTGACGGAGTGCATGCCCTAAAACTCACTTGGACACCTATACTTTGGCAATGAAGGCTAAGGGATGCACAAACCAGCAGTTGGCCGATTACTTTAGTCTCTCTTTGAAGTCAGGGGCTTTGAAATGGTTTTTCCGATTGCAGCCTGAAGCTAGGGCTACTTGGGAACAGATTACCAGTACTTTCACAGATAAGTACAAAGCCAACTTGGAATGGGAGACAAACAGAGTTGACCTGCAAACAACGATGCAAATACTTCCTAATGAGAATATTGGGGATTTCTATAAGAGATGGAACTTAAAGCTCAGTGAAATGGCCATTCCTCCTCCGACGAGGAGCAGCTAGACATCTTTCAGTCATGCTTGAAGCCGCATTTGAGAGCTTCCCTCGCCCACTTCCCCTACGCCGACTTGCGTGCAATGGTTAATTCCGGGCTAAGTTTGAAAAGGCTTACAATCAACAGCCCGACCGCTGCACTCTGCCACGGATATCGGGCTCCTCCCTCCAAAACTACTCTCACTTTCGCTAAAGGCAAAGAGGCGATCGGCTACGCGGGACAGATCAGAACAATGCCACTTCCTTTGTTCCCAAGAAGCCCGATGCATCCAGATCCCGGCTCCAAGACTTGAGAAACTTTGGGATGCCTTTGAGTGATATCTTCAGAGGTTTGGTGAGAGAAGGTTTGCTCCGGCCTTTGGAAAATTATCAGCCTAGAAACCCCAACGCTCCTTTGGATACCTCCAAGCATTGTGCCTTTCATCAGTACCACGGGCACCTGACGGATGATTGCGTCCCCTTGAAAAAGGCCATCCAAGGATTGATTGAGCAAGGGAGGTTAGAGATGCCCGAAGGACCTAATACTATCAATAACCCGCTCCTAACAACATGAGTGTCAATATGATCGAGTTTGGTGGTTCAAGCCTTGTGGGCACAATGGAGTTTGACTCGTCCCTTTGCAAGGTCAATGAACCAGTCATCGCAGGCAATGAAGATGGTTGGATTGAGCAAAAAGTTGCCAAGGAAATCCTGATGGAAAGGTCTCGCAATAGCTCCCGTCTCCTGGCCGAAGAATAGATGCATGGTTCAACAAGAAAGAGCGGCTAGACCGGGGCTACCTATCTTTAAAATAGTCTTTTGAGTCAACCTTCGTAGGTTCTAGTACTTTTCTTTCACCTAAGTCCTTCCTGGACATTTGTCGTTGTAGTCCATTTTGGACATAGTGGTTAAGTGTCTAATTTTTAATATAAGTCTTTTTTCTTTTCTTGCTAGACTCGAGACATCACTTGCGCACCCACGTTACACTTAATTGAAATGGTTTTATCCAAAATGATCACTTGTGCCGCTCAACCACTAATTCTTCGAAAATGATTAATATTTAAACTAATCGGAGTGAGAAAATCAATTGATATCCTTCCCAAATTGGGGCTTACCAACTCCCCATCTTGCATCTCATATGCTCACATCCCTTTCATCATCATCATCTCGTTGCTCGATGAATTTGCATGGATCTTTTCTCATATAAAGCTTAAGCAAGCAATGAAGACTTAATCTCGTTTAGGTCATCCAAGAGGGATTGCGGTTGAAACCTTTCACCCATAGGAAAGCCATTACCTCACCCTTACTAAACACTACCCTCTCATTTCAAGATCGGCGTGTTTTGAAACCCGGTTTAGCCATCATTTTTGCTCCATACTGAGAGAAAGTCCAAGCGAGCCCGAGAAGTTAGCTTCGAGAATCGGCGATGCGCAAATTATCTCAAGCCATGAAGGAAGGACAAAGATAATCCTCAACTCCTCAGGAAGCTTTCCAAGTCAAAAAAAAAAAAAAAAACAAAAAAAAAAAAAAAAAAACAAAAAAAAACAAAAAAAAAAACAAAAAAAAAAAAAAAAAAAAAAAGAAACAAAAAAAAAGAAGGATTTTAAAATCCTCACAATCTCTGGATACAATTCCAAGCTACTCAGGAAGCCTTCCAAAAAAAAAAAAAGAAGAACTCAAAAGTCCCCGACATCTCAAGAAGCTCTCCAATGATCAAAAAGGAGCTCGAATTCTCGCAAGATCGCAAAAAGTTGTCAGCAGCTGGACTTCCTCTTATCATTACCTTAAACCAATCCCAAGCCATCCTCTCAATTTTAGAGGATACTCCCATCACCATTACCCTCGCCTCTGGCCAAAGTCAAAATTTGACCTCTCATTCTTAGAGGCAATCAATCTTCCCCACCATAGATTTCCCAAACACGTCCCTACAAGCCAACCTCTCATCTTTAGAGGTTCAGTCAGCAAAAGGCCCAGCCGACCTCTCATCTTAAGAGGTCAAAATTTCCCAAAATCACCCGATGGCCGATCGAAGCCCGGAAACCCAACTACAGTCCCTATCGGATAGCAGTTTCATTCTAATATCCTCGATGTCAGGATCAAATTAATGCTTCACTGCTTGCTTAAAATTGGAATCTAATCCATCTTGGTCCAAAATTACCAATCAAATATTGTGCAAATTCAACCCTTCCCTACATGTGAGCATATTTCATTTCTCCTCACAAACACTTGCCGTGGATGTCCCACTGGGGCTTCGCATCCGTGTCTTTCATGGACACTCTAAGGGGATATGTTATTCAATCCTCAAAATCCCCAAAGGTCCTCAGGCCCTCGAATTTCAACATTCGTTCTCTTTTCATTCGGGATAGGCCCGAACTACGGCGACCTGAGCTCTTCATAATGGAGGGAACGTAGGCAACCAGAAATGGTCCGGTCGAAATCACAAACAAATCTCAAAAAAAAAAAGAAAAAAATCCGGTCTCGTCAGGGATCGTCCCTATACACTTTCCGAGCTTGATCCTCGATATCAGTTGGTTTTCTCCTTGTGATTAATCAAAATATTTGTTCATATCAGATTTAGGGATTGAATAACCCGAACATTAACAAAGGGTTTTAAGCAGCCTTGTGATCATCATGAATAAGACAAGTTTTCAATTGTCTCGACAAGTCTTCTCTCTCTCCATCATAGGGAAATAGAGCCAAACACTGTCTTTCTGTCTGCAGGGGCTTCCATACACTTTTCCACACCTTGTGATGCTTATACTCTCTCAAAAGAGTCAAACCAAAAGCGAGAGTGTCATACACAAATTCGGGAGACATTCCCATCTTTCAAAAGATATGCCCCTGCACGTAAACATTTCTGAGTCTTGTCCAAGAATCGTTGACTAAGGTCTCGAAAAGATGGGTTCCCCTCTGTAAGACTACTCTGAATTTCTTCATGCCGGGGCTTGCTAAGCGGTTCTCCCGTGTTCTCCAGCAGCCTCTTCAAGCCGGGGCTTATATAGTCATCTCTGGGTCCACGTTGGGTTCTTCACCACGAGATAGACTCGCCAAATCGCTTCTTCAAAATCTGGACTTTGCCTACTCAGATCCGGGGCTTTGTCAAGATGGTCTTTTGGACCCGAATTTTATCAAGTCGCAAGAAAGAATTTCAGCTTCAAAACTCGGTACACGGCAGCTTCCCGTAGCATCGGAATTCAAGATCAGGGTTTCTCCCGGCATTAGCAATTCCATCAAATCATCCTCCGGACAAGGTTTCGGCCAAGGTCACAGCTCATCCAAATGAAAGAAGCTTCACTCGTATCAACGTTGGCCCTAAAGTCCGTCGCATCGCCTTCAAATGACCAAGAATGAGAGGGAAAGTTTCAATCAAGACCCGGGATCCGAATCCAATCTCATCAAGATTGAGGTCCATGTGATATTGCTGACAAAACCTCACCAACAACCGCTGTTTAAATCGCGATCAAGGGTTCTCATCCCCCACTTGATCAAAATCTGTTCCAAGCAGTCTCCATACCCATGCATCCCCACTAAAAATCTCCCAAGGGCTCATGTAGCATGCACAAAACTTGAGTCAATAGGAATAATCCTAAATCATCGAAGATCATAAATCATAATTTTCCCGTAAGCTTAGGCTAAGTGCATCTTCGAAAGCAAGTAAATGCATCATCCCATAATCATTTTTGGTTCCATGCATGCATCTGTCATCATGAATGCCATATATGCATCTTCCTCTTCACTAACGAATGCAGGAATTCAAACGTGAAATCAAATCCCCCTTTTTTCGGCAAGGATGATCTTCACCAAAGACGACCTCCAATGAATGAAGACGCCCTCCAACATCTACAGTTTGGCAAAGACAAGCTCCGGCGTCTGCAACTTGCTAAAGACGACCTCCAATGTCCACAAATGGATGAAAACAGCCCCAATGAAGACCACCTCCAGTGTCTACAATTCGGTCAGAGACGCCAAGTTCTCAAATACAATTCGGTCAGAGACGCCAAGTTCTCAAATACAGTTCGGTCAGGGACGCCAAGTTCTCAAATGCAAATCAAATGCCAGTTGGTCAGAGACGCCAAGTTCTCAAATACAATTAGGTCAGAGATGCCAAGTTCTCAAATACAGTTCGGTCAGGGACGCCAAGTTCTCAAATGCAAATCAAATGCCAGTCGGTCAGAGACGCCAAGTTCTCACATACAAATCGGTCAGAGACGCCAAGTTCTCCAATACAAATCGGTCAGGGACGCCAAGTTCTCAAATACAAATTGGTTAGAGACGCCAAGTTCTCCAAGGCAAGAAGGTCAGAGACGCCAAGCTCTCCAATACAATGCGGTCAGAGACACCAAGTTCTCAAAAGCAATAAGTCCCAATGTGAATACAAGCTCAACCACCTCTACAAGGTTGACGATCACCAGCAAGATGCAGACTCAACCAAACTCCTCCTCCAGGTCAAAATGCTTCCAAAGACAGCAAATCGTCAGCAGAAACCGTCCCACGAACAGCAACTTAACAACTCTTCATCAACATCAGCCGTAGCCTCAGTCCTTCCGCACTACAGTGTAAGCAGCACAATGAAAGCATATCTTAGTCAACTACTTTTCTAAAAGAACATTATCATCAGATCATAGGGCGACTTCCCAAAAATAGTCAGATCGTAGGGTGACTTCCCAAAAACAGTCAAAACCTTAGGGCGACTTCCCCAAAACAGTCAAAACCATAGGGTGACTTCCCGAAAATAGTCAGATCTTAGGGCGACTTCCCCAAAACAGTCAAAACCTTAGGGCGACTTCCCCAAAACAGTCAAAACCTTAGGGTGACTTCCCGAAAACAGTCAAAACCTTAGGGCGACTTCCCCAAAACAGTCAAAACCTTAGGGCGACTTCCCCAAAACAGTCAAAACCATAGGGTGACTTCCCGAAAATAGTCAGATCTTAGGGCGACTTCCCCAAAACAGTCAAAACCTTAGGGCGACTTCCCCAAAACAGTCAAAACCTTAGGGTGACTTCCCAAAAACAGTCAAAACCTTAGGGCGACTTCCCCAAAACAGTCAAACCATAGGGCGACTTCCCAAAAATAGTCAAACCACAGGGCGACTTCCCCAAAACAGTCAAAACCTTAAGGTGACTTCCCCAAAACAGTTAAAACCTTAGGGTGACTTCCCGAAAACAGTCAAAACCTTAGGGCGACTTCCCCAAAACAGTCAAAACCTTAGGGTGACTTCCCCAAAACAGTCAGATCATAGGGCGACTTCCCAAAAATAGTCAGATCGTAGGGTGACTTCCCAAAAATAGTCAGACCATAGGGCGACTTCCCAAAAATAGTCAAACCTTAGGGCGACTTCCCCAAAACAGTCAAAACCTTAGGGTGACTTCCCAAAATAGTCGGATCATAGGGCGACTTCCCAAAAATAGTCAGATCGTAGGGTGACTTCCCAAAAATAGTCAGACCATAGGGCGACTTCCCAAAAATAGTCAAAACCTTAAGGTGACTTCCCGAACGGTCGGATCATGTGGCGACTTCCCAAAAATAGTCAGATCATAGGGTGACTTCCCAAAAATAGTCAGACCATAGGGCGACTTCCCAAAAATAGTCAGGCCATAGGGTGACTTCCCCAAAACAGTCAGACCATAGGGTGACTTCCCAAAAATAGTCAAATCTTAGGGCGACCTTCCTAAAGCAGTAGGGTCGACAACTAAAGATAGTCGAAAGACCCGAACTACGACTGGCTTGATTCCTCTTAAGGATACGTAGGTAGCCTATTGATTAGGTTCAGCCACTCGATCACTTGATCGTCCTGTCAAATATGGAGCCTTACTCTTATCGACGACCCCGCTTCCTTCGAAAGCACCGTCGCCGAGGGGCTACTGTAAGTGCTCCAATTTGAGTTGGTAGCTTTTTCGTTAAAAAATTAACGAAAGTTATAACATTTCTAACAATTCCTAACATTCCTAACATTTCTAACCAAGTAAGGGTAGATTAGGGATTGCCAAAAAAAGATAAACCAAGAAAAGGAATCAAAAAAGCAAAAGAAATAAGAAAAACCCTAAATAGAAATGGTGGAACAAAAACTCAGGCCGATTAATTTGAATTTTGAAAAGATTATTCTTCTGTCCAAAGCCTGAAGCTGTAATTAATGAACAGTGCACGCGACCAACCTTGTCCAGCGGATATGTTTGACTCTCACAGGGGGTTATAAATTGAACCCTCCTCTCTCAGTTTACACAACACATTTTGATCACAGCAACGAAGTTCTGGCGAAATATAGAGAGAAAACAGTGGGAATCCCTTGATTGTCACCTTTTTCTCTTGAATCTTTCCCAATCAAATACCAAACACACCAAACCTTGATACTCCTCAAGCCAAACACCAAATCTTGATACTCCTCAAGTCAAATTCCAAGCCTAGGAAGATAGGGTGTCACCGTTGGTAAAGCCCTCCTTCTCAAAACCCTAAAATTCTCTTTTAACTTCTTGTTCATCTTGTTCTTCTCACTTGGATCTACTTGATGTCTTGTTTAACTTAAGTTTTGACCTAAGATGGTCATCTTGAAGTTCATCTTCATGAATGACCATCTCAAATGGTCTACATTTTAAATCTCTAAATTGATTTTTCTCTTTAAATTCATCTTTACAAAGATCCCCTTTCCCTTTGCAAAGGATATGTTTAAACCCCATAAATTCCCCAAGGATGACTTGAGTATGATAACCACTTGGCACAAGGTAGTGGAATCAAGTCTAGGGATGAAAATGGGGTGAACATAGATGCAAACCCCCCAAAAATCACATTTCTCCTCAAGAACATCTTGCTGTCCAGTAGCATTGTTCTGAGAACTCAGTCCATTTTCCTATTTTTTGGACCCAGTAAAACTTGGAATTGGGTGTTGACTACAAAATACTTTTTGTAGACAACATCCAGAGATTTCCAGACATATTTTTAATTTATTTTTTGCGTGAGTAAAACTCCTTTTTTCAATTTTTCTTTTAGAGGCCAGTTCATCAGCTTCTGGAAATCCAGATTTCAGATCTGAGATTTACAGAAGGTTTTGACCCCTCAAATCATCTCCAAAATGAAAAGTTCTTTTACAGAAACCTTTTTTAAGGTGTTTTGAACATTTTTCATTCCCGGACTTTTCCCAGATTCTGGAGTTTTCAAGCCCTAAAGTCCATTTCAAAGTCAAGGGTCAACTGCCTTTTTCATTCTGGCAGAAATGGTTTTCAATTTCCAAAAATCTTTTGAGTGCCAAATCTCAACCCAAAAATCACCCAAAAAATCATGGGATCAGTTTAAAGCCTTAAAAAGAGTTCCCAATTTTTACTTACCTCAGTTTCAACTTATTTTGGCCAAAACACACACACACACACACACACACAACAAAGGATTTCAAATGTTTGGAAGACTCGTTTTGCGAGGCGCGTCGGGTGCACACTAACGTCCTTCCCGACGCGTAACATGACCTCCGAACCTAAATCTCTGATCTCGGGCTTTTTTCAAAGTTTTGGCCTTCAAAATTAAAATGGCGTGGCGACTCCGTTTTTTCCGGTTTTATTTGGTTTTTCAAAGAAACGCAAAAATCGAATTTTTCCCGCGAATGGCGACATCATCACAGTAAGGCATGTGTTTTGAAGAGTCGGGGATAAGATCCTAGTCTTCCGGTGTTTGTGTCTGGAGTTGATAGTTGCCTTGCATGTTGGAAGAAGTTGCTTTCATAAACTGAAACTTGATTACATCGAACTGCAATCCTATCAAACTAAGAAGTAAAAGACTGAAAATGGGAAACTAATCTATTACAAATGAACTAGACTAATGATAATATTTTTGAAGATTGTCGGAATGCCAGGGATGCTTGAGATCCTTCCCCTCCTTAGTCTTCAATCTGTAGGTCCCCTCTCGAATGACTTGAGTGATGATATAGGGACCTTCCCAATTTGGGGAGAGTTTGTTTTGTTCTGCCTTCCGACCAGTTGCCTCAATTTTTCTAAGTATTCAATCGCCTACTTGGAATACTCTTCTGATGACTCTCTTGTCGTGATATGCCTTGGTCCTTTGTTTGTAGTTCACCATCCTCATCTGCGCAGCTAGTCGTTTTTCATCTATCAAGTCTAGGTCTAGGAGCCTATTAACCTTGTTGACTTGCTCATCGTAGTGGGAGTTTCTCACAGTAGGGATGACCATTTCGGCTGGTGCCATAGCCTCAGAACCGAAGGTTAATGCGAATAGGGTTTTCCCGATTGGCCCCCGGGTGGTTGTACGAACAGCCCATAAGGCTATGGGAAGTTCGTCCAACCATCTACACTCTCATCCTTCAAGGTTCTTGGTAAGGGCTGTTAGGACCAGTTTATTGGCAGCTTCTGCTTGACCGTTGCCTTGGGGTCTGCTAACTGATGACTTTGCGTGACGGACTTTGACTCTTCCCAACTCTATTGTGAATGCCGTAGAGAATTGGAGTCCGTGATCAGAAACAATTGTGTGGGGGAGGCCAAATCGGCACCAGATGTAGTCGTGGACAATGTTGATTGCGTTCTCTTCCGTTATCTTGGCTAATGCCTTGGCTTCTATCCACTTGGAGAAATAATCAACAACTACTATCACGTACTTGCAATTACCACGGGCGGGAGGGAAGGGTCCGATGATGTCGATCCCCCACATATCAAATGGCCACGTAGGTATTACAAGTGTCTTCTCAACTGCCGGTAGTCTAGGAATATCGGAGAATCTCTGGCACTTGTCACATTTTCTAACATAGGCGTGCGCGTCCTCCCTCAGGTTTGGCCAATAGTAACCTAGCGAGATGATCTTGTCAGCTAAGGTTCTGGCCCTCGGGTGTCCGCCGCAAACACCTTCATGTACTTTTGCCAAGAGGTTCTCAATTTCCTTAGGATAGACACACCTTATCAGGGGCTTGGTGAATTATCTTTGGTAGAGGACTCCGTTCATCACAACGAACCATGATGACCTCTTTTTGATAAGTTTGGCTTATGCTTCATTTTCCGGAAGTTGACCCTTCTCGATGTAGTCCATGTAGTTATCGATCCAGCATCTCTCTTCTCCGTCTAGGAGCATGATTTGTAATCTTTCATACGCGGGTTCCTCAGCAAAAAATACGTATGGATTGGTCTTAGACTTAGACACATCCATAGTCGCTAGTTTAGATAGAACGTCCGCGATTTGGTTGTCTTCCCTGCCAATCTGTTTGAGTTCAAAGAATTCCATCTTTTTTGTCATGTATATGACCAGATCTCTATATTTGGTAAGGGTGGGGTCTTGGGTGTTATACTCTCCCTTCACTTGTTTGACAACTAGTTGGGAGTCACAAAATGCTGCCACCTTAGTTGCTAGGTAGAAGGAGGCCAACTCGATACCAAATATTAGAGCTTCGTATTCAGCTTGATTGTTGGAGTCAGAAAACTTGAATCAGATGATGTCTTGCATGGTGTACTCTCCTTCCGGGCTCACTATTACAACTCCAGCTCCGCTTCTTTCCTTTGTAGTCGATTCGTCCGTGTACAAGATCCAGCAGTTCGATGGGAGTTCGATGGGAGACTCTTCCTCTTCCGCAGTGTTTTGCTTACAGGAAGTGGGGAGCTGCTCACCCATAAAGGCGGTCTCAACCATGAAGTCAACCAGAGGCTGTGCCAAGAGGGTCTTCCTTGGTTGGTAAGTGATATCAAACTCAGTAAGAGCAATTGACCAATTTAGGAGACGTCCGGAGCTGTCCAACTTATGCAGGATCTTCTTCAATGGTTCATTGGTGTATACAGTGATAGGATGCGCATAAAAGTAGGCACGTAGTTTCCTTGAGGCAATAAATAACGCGTACGCTATTTTTTCCACGTTGAAGTATCTGCTTTCCACGTCAGATAATGCCTTAGAGACATAGTAGACGGACTTCTGCGTTCCTTCTTCATTCCGAACTAGAACAGCTGCGACTGCATGATCAGTGACGGCTAGGAATACATACAACATCTCACCGGTAATCGGGCTACTAAGCAAGGGAGGGGAACCCAAGTACTCCTTCAATCGGAGGAATGCTTCGGAGCATTCGGGAGTCCAGGAGAAGCTCTTGGTACCCTTCAAAACCTTGAAGAAAGGCAATGACTTTTCGACGGATTTGGCTATGAATCTTCCCAGTGCCGCTATTCTTCCAGTTAATCTTTGAACCTCCTTGATGTTGGTAGGTTCCTTCATGTCAATTAATGCCTTGATTTTCTCGGGGTTTGCCTCAATTCCCCTTTGCGATACCATGAAGCCCAAGAACTTTCCAGCTGTCACCCTAAATACACACTTACTTGGGTTTAGCTTCATGTTATTAGCTCGAAGGTTGTTTATTGTCTCTTCCAAGTCCGGGGTGTGACTGCCCTCCTTGGTCTTAATGACCATATTATCGATGTAGGCCTCCATGTTCCGACCTATTTGTGCGCCAAATACTTGATTCACCATTTGTTGGTACGTGGCACCCGTATTCTTGAGCCCAAAAGGCATCATAATATAGAAATAATCTCCCCCAGGTGTTTGGAAGGCCGTCTTCTCAATTTTCTCTTCCGCCATTTTTATCTGATAATAGCCTGAATAGGCATCTAGGAAACTGAGTGTTTGGTGTCCAGCAATGGAGTCAACCAACTTGTCGATTCTGGGGAGAGGATAACTATCTTAAGGGCAGGCCTTGTTAAGATCGGTGAAATCGATGCACATTCGCCACTTCCCATTTTGCTTCTTTACCATCACCACATTGGCCAACCACATGGGGTACTTTACTTCTCGAATGATTCCGGCGCTAAGTAACTTTTTCACCTCTTCCTTTATAGCTTCCTCCTTGTCTCTTGTGAAATTTCTCATTGTCTGTGAGATAGTTTTTGCCAATGGATCAACTTCCAAGCGGTGGAGTGCTACTTCTTCATTGATCCCCCTCATGTCTTCGACTCTCCAAGCAAAGACGTCGAGACTATTTTTTAAGAGGGAGATGATTTCTTCCTTCTCTTCCGGAGACAGCTGGCCTCCGAGTTTGATTTTTTGTTCAGGATAGTCAGGGTTGATGACTACCTCTTCCAGTTCATCCACAAGCTCCATTTCAGGACCGTCTCGAAATTCCATCAACTCGATAATGATTTCTCTAATTCTCCTCCCCTCATTGTTATTCATGTTGAGGCCCTCCTTTTCCATTAGTTCATCAACGTCGAGTGGATCGACCATCCTCAAGTCATGGTTGGCCCCCGAGTTCTGGCCATTGACGAGAACTGGATCTTCCTCAGAGACGGATGGAACTATGCCTTGGTCAGCTGCAATTTCTAGGACCGTAGGCTCTTCATCTAGGACCTCACGGATGTAGCCCACTCTGGAGCTGGTGTAGGTAGTTTTCAGAGATTTAGAGATCTTGATATTGTCCTCAGGGGTTTCTATCTCCACGCTTTTAGATTTTTTCCGGCTCTTCACGACATGCTCCAAGAAGTCCTTGGCGGTCGCCCTCACGCATCCAATTCCAGAACGAGTAGGAAACTTGACTCGTTGGTGAGGAACGGAGGCGACCAACCCAAGTTTTGATTGACTTGGAATGCCCAGTATTGCATGGTAATCGCTTGTTAGATCCATGACTACGAAGGTGACGGTAGCCGTGGATCGGAAGGGATGTTCGCCAATTTCCAGCTCCAGCTCGATAGTTCCCTTGGCACCAACTTTGTGGTTGGTGAACCTTCCAACCTTCTGTGATAAGGCTCCAGTGCGGTATCTTTCAAGCCCATCTGTTTGAAGGCAGAATAGTACAGAATATCTCGGGAGGCCCCCGTGTCAACAAGCAATCTCTCGGATTCCACATTATCAATTCGACCCTTTATTACCAAGGGTTGTTCACGGGCAGCACGGCTCCCTGCCAATTCGTTAGGAGAAAAGCTAATCACCTCTTCCGCTTTATGAACCCAAGAAGGAACATAGTATACTTTGCTTAGTTCATGAATTTGGTTCCTTAGCTGTCTGGTAGAGACTGTCTCTTCTCGAATCACATACAACTTGGCCCTAGGAGGCCTTTGCTCTCCCTCTTCGCTTTTATCATCATCTTCACTTTCCTCTTCCTTCCGTTTTCGCTTGCCATCTTTCTTCATGACGTAGCGATCCAACTTTCCCTCGTCAACCCACCTTTGGATCATTTTCTTGAGGGCGTAACAGCCTTCAGTATTGTGACCATGGTCCTTGTGGAAATCACAGAATTTGGAAGTGTCACGAGGGAATTTTGGTTTGTTGCTCAGCGGACGGGGTGGAGGAAGGTTTACTAGTTGCATGATCTCTGTGATGGGTTTGGTAAAAGGGGTAAATACTTCAGGCTTTTCAGTACTCCTTGTTCTATTCTTCCCCTTGGAACCCTTACCATTCCCATTGTCATAATGGCGAGTGCCAGCCGCTTCCCATTCCGCCTTGTCAGATCCCCTTTTCTTGCTTTTATCCTCAGCCATGGCAATGGCGTAAGCCACGTTGTACAATTCAGCCTTTGATTTAGTTTCTCGGGCGGAGAGTTCATAGATGAGGGGTCCGGATCTCAGTCCGTAATTGAAACAAACGATAACCTCCCTGTCAGTGAGGCTTTCTTCTACTTGTTCCGCCATTTTATGGAATCGATTGTAGTAACTGAGGATGGTTTCATTCTTCGATTGTTCAATGTTGGCAAAGTCAGTCAACCTCATCTTCCTCCTTCCAGCCGTGGCAAAGTGGTCCAAGAACATTCTCCTCATGCCCCTCCAGCTATCGATGCAACCTTTTTTCAGCTCACGGAACCAGGTCAAGGCTGTTCCGGAAAAGGTGCTCGCGAAAGCTTTACAGAGCATGTCGTCAGCTTTGGTGAGGAGGTTCATGGTTTGTTCGAAACTTTGCACGTGGTCCTTTGCGTCTGTGGTTCCGTTGTACTTTTCAAAACTCGGGACCTTAAAGTGAGGATTTGGTCGTGCATCAGTTATTCTCTGGGAGAACGGACGGGTGGACCAGTCATAGTCATCGTTATCAACCTTTTTTCCCATCTCCATGTCATCAAGTCTCTGTTTCAGGACTTCCCATTGTCTGGTGTCCACTCCTTTATCAGTGCTAGAGTGAGTGTTGCCTTGGGAGCTACGGGTTGACTTATCTCTAGGGCGGTCATTCACCCTACTGTGTCCCTCATCATTTCGGTGGCTGTCACGTCATTTAGATGGTGCTTTATCTTGCCTTTGCTCTAACTCGTAGCCACCAAGTATCATTATGTATGGCTCGAGAGTTCTAAGCCGTATAAACTCATGATGTCGAGGACGGGGGAGTCTCTACGAGGACGAGGAGAGTCCTGGCGAGGTCGACGGGGTCGAGGTGATCCGGGGCGACGAGGTGCCATGACTAGATGAGGAGGGGATAAACGCTTGGTCAGACTAAGCCTCGTCCTTAGGTCCCGCGAGTCCACTTCTTGTTCCTTGGAACTCAACTGGCTTCTCAGGTCAACCACCTGGTCTTTCTTCTGATTGTTATGTCGAGGACGGGGAGGATCTCGGAGGGCCTGCTTAGGTGGTACGGCAGGATCGAGGGGAGGACCTCGTCGCTCACCCTGCTCCCTTCCACGAGAGTTTCCCATCGACGTCAAAAGAGAAGCCTGTGTCTCATACATCCTTTGCAACGTCTCCATCTGCCTATGTAGCAAAGTACGTCGGTCAACGGGCTGAGTGCCTTCTGCTTGGCCGACGTCGACATTCTTCGTCGCCTTCCTTCCCATTCGTTTCCCTCGAGGACGAGTAGGACGAGGAAGGTTGGCACCTTCTCCCTCGGCAGTTGGCTGCCCCATGGAACGAAGAGTCATGGCGAGGGGAGGTGGTCCTTCGGGCTGAGGTGGAGGAGGAGGAAGCACCTCGGCATTGGGGTTGACCCCGTTCACTTGAGTCTGCTCCTTGGCGGTAACACTTGTAAATCGTCCGTCCTCCATTGCAAATCAACAAAACACAAATTACCAATTGGGCAAATTTTACAATAATAAAGATTTCCAGCCAAATTCGGAGCAAAATTCAACGCCAAAACGAAATCGCAGATTGCAATTTTACCACGACAAATTTTCCGGCCAAAAACGCTAGTTCCAAGCAAAAACTGGGCAAATTCCGGCTGAATCTGCAGGATCCGGGCAAAATTGGAACAGAGCAAAACGGAGCATATTTTTCCGTTAAATCAAGAACAAATTCGACAAGAATATGGCTTCAGGCGAATTTTTTTCCATGCCAAACAAAGGGTGTTTGAATCGATTTTCCGGCAATGGAACCAATTGATGATGCCAAAATCGTCAAATCAGCCCAAATCCAAGCGATCGTTTGCTCCGGCGATTGCTAGGCCTGAAAATAAGACAAAACACGTAAACTAAGCCGGGGCTTGACCGGCGAAGGCCCTCCGGCGTGAGATTAAGTTCACGGTTTTGATATGAAAAACTAAATTGACAGAGTTTCTGTATATAAAAAGTAACGTACCAAATAATGTGCTATATGGCTTGTATTTATAGGGATGGACTGATAGAATCCATGTTAATTGAACTTGTAAAGAGATAAGACATAATCCTAAGAGGATTATATCTGTTAAGGAGTCATTGTTTGACTTGAATTGATGTAGATGGGTACAATCCTGATTGAATAATAATTGTTGAATCCTTGTTTGAATAGGACTGTTCAATCTGCTTGCCGGATAGCCGAGGAACACAAATTTCTTATCTCGGCATTTGCACACAAGCCGAGATGCATGATTTTGCTTCCTCGTCAGTTGATGCTCTGCCGATACATAGATATGCCGAGAAGCATGATTTTGTCTCCTCGCCATATGAAGATATGCCGAGGTGCGAACTTTTCTCTCCTCGTCATTCATGACCTCTCGGAGCATGATGAGCCAAGGAGGAAATAGTGGTATAAAGAGCCCATTGACAATGTTAAGGCCGAGGAAGGTAACTCTCGACATACGAGGAAGGTATCCTCGGCACTCATAATTGGGGCATTTATACTTGTATGTTGGGCCAAGATTAGCCTTGTTGATGACGATATACGAGGACGAGGAAGCCCATGGTTGCCTCTCGTAACTCCTACATGGATTATGTTTATAGCCCAATCCACTTGGGCCTGACCCGGACAAGCCCATGTTCGTATCTCGGTTTATACTGTTCAGAGAGATAATTAGTGTAAGAAGTTGTTGTGAGTAGAAAAAAATAAAATAGAAGAAAGAATGAGTGAGTGAGAATAATAGTAATTTGATTGATGTTGTAAGTATAAATTTGTCATTTTGGGTAATATCAAGCGAAATGGGAAGAACTAAAATAAAAATTAATATCAAGTTAATAATAATTAATAACATATTCAACCCAATTCTAGAGTTCTTCGGCAAGAAAAGTATAATTGCTTTCAGGTAGATTCGCTCATAACACATTCTATAATCAATAGCAATCTAATTATTTATTTTTATATATATATTTGTAAATTAAAAAAAAAAAATCTATAGCCCGTTAAATCATTTATATTTGGTTATGTAAAAATAAATATATCATAAATTTGAGATCAGATATGTGAAATATGTGATACATGGCATTTTAAAAGTCAATATTTTGCCTAGCAATTGTTGTAAAATTTTGTAAACTATAAAGTTTGCAAATGCATTTTAGGGTTACCTACAAATTTTCCATTCTACTATATTTTCATTAAGTACTTTGATTTTTGCCTTCATTTTCTTCCCTTGCCCTAACGGGCATTAGAAACTTAACAAAAGCGCTCATGTTATAATGGAGATGTTAAAACTTAACAAATTCGTTTAAATTAACAAAGGAGTTAAACCTAAGTATTTTTTGAACAATATAAATCGAGATACGAACATGGGCTTGCCCGGGTCAGGCCCAAATGGATTGGGCCATAAACATAATCCAATATACCAGTATTGAGGCTCAAGTAATTGGGCCGAGGTATCTTCCTCGTATGCCGAGGAACATATCCTCGGCCTTAAATCAACGATGGACTCTTCGTGTCTGGCTTATCCTACTCCGAGATGTCACAAATGACGAGGAAAGAAATGTTCTCACCTCAGCATATTATAAAATGACGAGGAGAGAGAATTGTTTATCCCGACATATTACTTTGCCGGCCAATCATCAAATGACGAGGAAGCAGAATCATTCACCTCGGCCAATTGCCAAGGCCGGGATAAAACATTCATGTTCTTCGGCGTTCCGGCTAGCAGATTACACAGTCCTTATCAAACAAGGATTCTACAATCATGATCCAATCAAGATTACAATCACCAACCCCATTCAAGTCAAACAATGACTCCTTAACATATATAATTCTCTTAGGATTATATCTTATCTCTTTACAAGTTCACTTCAACATGGATTCTATCAATCCATCCCTATAAATACAAGCCCCATGGTTCATTATTTGGTACGTTACTTTTTACAATACAAAAACTCTGTCAATTTAGTTTCTCACATACAAACCGTGAACTTAGTCTCACGCCGGAGGGCCTTTAGCCGGATCCGCCCCGGCTTAGTTTACGTGTTTTCTCTTATTTTCAGGCCTTGCATTCGCCGGAGCATTCATCGCTTGGATTTGGGCTGATTTGACGATTTTTGCATCATCAATTGGTTCCATTGCCGGGAAATCGATTCAAACACCCTTTGTTTGGCCTGAAAAAAGCTCGCTAAAAGCCAATTTTCTTGCCGAAAATCTGCTAGATTTCAACGGAAATTCTTGTTCCGTTTGGGCTCTGTTCTTGAAACCACCGGATTCTGCAAAAATTTGGCCGGAATCTACAAATTCGCGTCTGAAGCGGATTTATTGGCCTGAATTTTTTCTGTTGGGAAAATCGCAATTGACTGTTTGTTTGTGGTCAAAATTTGCCCTAATTTTGGTCAGAAATTTGAATCTATTGGAAATCGTAATTTTTGGGAAATTTGCACTTGGTAATTTGTTGCTGATTCGCAATGGACGGGCAATTTACGAGTGTAACTGCTGAGGACCAAACCCAAGTGAATGGGATTAACACAGGTGCCGAGGAGCTACCTCCACCTCCTCCTCTACCTCAGCCAGACGCCCCTCCTCCCCTTGCCATGACTCTTCGTTCCAAGGGTCAGGCAAATGCCGAGGGAGAGGGTGCTGAGCTTCCTCGTCCTACTCGTCCTCGTGGGAAGCAAGTGGGAAGGACGAAGGCAAAGAATGCCGACGTCGGTCAAGCGGGAGGAACTCAACCCGTTGACCGACGCTCTTTGCTACACAAACAAATGGAGACGTTGCAAAGGATGTATGAGACACAGGCTGCTCTTTTGCAATTGGACCCAGACCATTCCATGGCCGAATTCATGTTGCCGTCTATGGGCAACCCTCTTGGAAGAGAGCAGGGTGAGCGACGAGCTCCTACCCTCGATCCTGTCTTACCATCTAAGCAGGCACCCCGAGATTCCTCCCATCCTCGGCATAACAATCCGAAGAAGGATAAGGTTGTTGATTTGAGAAGCCAGTTAACTCCCAGGGACGAGGAGGTGAATTCCAGGGATCTTAGGACGAGTCTCAATTTGGCCAAGAGGCTTTCCCTTCCTCGCCTAGTCATAGCACCTCGGCGTCCTGATTCTCCTTGTCCTCGTCGACATCGTCATGATTCTCCTCGTCCTCGTCAATATCGTCGTGATTCTCCTCGACCTGGTCGATTTATTAGACCGAGAACCCCAGAACCCCACAGAATGACACTTGGTGGCCAAGAGTTGGGACCAAGACGTGATAAGGCACCATCTAAACGGGACAGCCATCGAAATGACGGGGAGCACAGTAGGGTGAATGGTCGCCCTAAAGATAAATCAACCCGTAGCTCCCAACGAAGCACCCGCTCCAGTGACAAAGGAGAGGAAACCAAACAATGGGAACTGTTGAAACAAAGACTGGATGATATGGAAATGGGAAAGAAATTCAATGACGATGACTATGACTGGGCCACCCATCCTTTCTCCCGAAGGATCACTGAAGCACCACCCAATCCTAACCTTAAAATACCGAATTTTGAAAAGTACAACGGGACCACCGACGCGAAAGACCACGTGCAAAGTTTTGAGCAAACCATGAATCTCCTCACCACTGATGACCTGCTCTGCAAAGCTTTCGCGAGCACCTTCTCCGGAACAGCCTTGACCTGGTTTCGTGAGCTTAAAAAAGGTTGCATCGATTGCTGGAGGGGCATGAGGAGAATGTTCTTAGACCACTTTGCCACTGCTGGTAAGAGGAAGATGAGATTGGCCGACCTGGCCAATATCGAACAAGGAAAGGGAGAAACAACCCTCAGCTACTACAACCGGTTCCGCAAAATGGCGGACCAGGTAGAAGAGAGCCTTACTGACAGGGAAGTCATAGTTTGTTTCAACTCTGGGTTAAAATCGGGTCCCCTCATATATGAACTCTCCGCCCGGGAGCCTAAGTCCAAGGCCGAATTATACAAGGTGGCTTATGCCATTTCCATGGCCGAGGATAAAACAAAGAAAAGGGGATCCGACAAGACGGAACCGAAAGCAGCGGGCACCCGCCAGAATGAAAATGGGAACGGTAAAAGCTCCAAGGGGAAGAATAGGACAAGAAGCACCGAAAAGTCGGAAGTATTCACCCCTCTTACTAAACCCATCTCAGAAATTATGCAATTGGTAGATTTTCATCCTCCTCGTCCACTGAGTGACAAACCGAAGTTCCCCCGTGACAAATCTAAATTCTGTGATTTCCATAAGGACCATGGCCACAATACTGATGGCTGTTGGGCCCTCAAGAAAATAATACAACGGTGGGTCGACGAGGGAAAGCTAGACCGCTATGTCATGAAGAAGGATGGAAAGCAGAAGCGAAAGGAGGAGGAAAGTGAAGATGATGACAAGAGTGAAGATGGAGAGCATAGGCCTCCTAGGGCCAAGTTGCATGTGATCGGTGAAGAAGTAACTTCCACCAGAAAGCTGAGGGACCAGATCCATGAACTAAGCAAGGTGTACCATGTGCCTGCTTGGATTCATAAGGCGGAAGAGGCCATCAGTTTCTCCCCCAACGAGTTGGCAGGGAGCCGTGCTGCCCGTGAACAACCCTTGGTGATAAAGGGTAGGATCGATAATGTGGAATCGGAAAGACTACTTGTGGACACGGGGGCCTCCCGTGACGTTCTGTACTATTCCGCTTTCCAACAGATGGGATTGAAAGACACCCTGCTGGAACCATATCATGGCAGGCTGGAAGGATTCACCAATCATAAGGTTGAAGGGAACTGTGGAGCTGGAAATTGAAATCGGTGAACCCCCCTTCCGAGCCAAGGCCACTGTCAATTTTGTAGTCATGGACTTGACTAGTGATTATCATGCATTCATAGGCATTCCAAGTCAAGCTAAACTTGGGATGGTAGCCTCACTTCCTCACCAACGAGTTAAATTTCCCACTCGTGCTGGAATTGGATGTGTAAGGGCAACCCCCAAAGACTTCTTGGAACATGTTGTGAAGAGCAGGAAGAAATCGAAAAGTGTGGAGATAGGTACCCCCGAGGAAAACATTAAGATCTCTAAATCTCAGAAAACCACCGAGACTAGCTCTAGAATGAGCTATATCCGTGAGGTACTTGATGATGAGGAAGAGCCTATGGTCCTAGAAATTGCAGATGACCAAGGCGTAGTCCTACCTGCATCCGAGGAAGAGCCGATGGTCCTAGAAATTGCAGACGACCAAGGCACAATTCCACCTGTATCTGAGGAAGTACCTATGGTCCAAGAAATTGCAGATGACCAAGGTATAGTTCCGTCCGTCTCCGAGGAAGACCTCATCCTTGTCAACGGCCAGAACTTGGGGGCCAACCATGACCTAGGAAAGGTCGATCTTCCCGACGTTGATAAACTTATGGAGGAAGAAGGTCTCAATGTAAACGACAATGAAGGGAGGAGAATTAGAGAAATCATTATCGAGTCTCTGGAATTTCGAGATGGTCCTGAAATGAAGCCTGTAGATGAACTGGAAGAGGTAGTCATCAATCCTGACTATCATGAACAAAAAATTAAACTCGGGGGCCAACTATCTCCAGAAGAGAAAGAAAGAATTACCACCCTCTTAAAAAACAGTCTCGACGTCTTTGCCTGGAGAGTCGAAGACATGAGAGGGATCAATGAAAAAGTAGTCCTCCACCGTCTGGAAGTGGATCCTTTGGCGAAGACTATCTCCCAGACAAGGAGAAATTTTGCAAGGGACAAGGAGGAAGCTATTAAGGAAGAGGTGCAGAAATTACTTAGCGCCGAAATAATTCGTGAAGTCAAGTACCCCGTTTGGTTGGCCAATGTAGTTATGGTGAAGAAGCAAAATGGGAAGTGGCGCATGTGTATAGACTTTACTGATCTGAATAAGGCCTGCCCCAAAGACAGCTATCCCCTTCCCAGAATTGATAAATTGGTTGACTCCATTGCTGGATACCAAACTTTCAGTTTCCTAGATGCCTATTCAGGCTATCATCAGATAAAAATGGCGGAAGAGGACATCGAAAAGACGGCCTTCCAAACACCAGGGGGAAATTATTGTTACATCATGATGCCTTTTGGACTCAAGAACGCCGGTGCTACCTACCAGCGAATGGTAAACAAGTGTTTGGCGCGCAAATAGGACGGAACATGGAGGCATACATTGATGACATGGTCATTAAGACCAAGGAGGGCAGTCACGTTCCTGACCTGGAAGAGACAATTAACAACCTCCGAGCTAATAACATGAAGCTGAATCCAAGCAAGTGCGTATTTGGAGTAACGGCGGGGAAGTTCCTAGGCTTCATGGTATCTCAAAGGGGAATAGAGGCCAACCCTGAAAAGATCAAGGCGCTCATTGACATGAAGGAACCTACCACTATCAAGGAGGTTCAAAGACTTAATGGAAGAATAGCGGCCCTTGGAAGATTCATTGCCAAATCTGCCGAAAAGTCACTGCCCTTCTTTAAGGTATTGAAGGGTATCAAGAGCTTCTCCTGGACTCCCGAATGCTCTGAAGCATTCCTCCGGTTGAAGAAGTACTTGGGTTCCCCTCCCTTGCTCAGCAGTCCGACTTCCGGTGAGATGTTGTATGTCTTCCTAGCTGCCACTGATCATGCTGTCGCAGCTGTCCTAGTTCGGAATGACGAAGGAATTCAGAAGCCCGTCTACTATGTCTCTAAGACACTGTCTGACGTGGAAAGCAGATACTTTAATGTGGATAAGATAGCGTACGCGCTAGTCATTGCATCGAGGAAATTACGTGCCTATTTTTCTACACATCCTATCACCGTGTACACGAATGAGCCACTAAAGAAGATATTACACAAGTTGGACGGCTCCGGACGTCTCCTTAATTGGTCTATCGCTCTTACTGAGTTTTATATCACCTACCAACCAAGGAAGACCCTCCTGGTACAGCCTTTGGTTGACTTCATGGTCGAGACTGCCTTTATGGGTGAGCATCTCCCCACCTCCCGGAAGCAAAACGCACCGGAGGAAAAAGACTCTCCCATTGAACTCCCATCCAATTGTTGAATCCTGTATACGGACGGATCAGCTACAAAAGAAAGAAGCGGAGCTGGAGTTGTACTAGCAAGCCCGGAAGGAGAGTACACTATGCAAGACGCCATCCGTTTCAAGTTCCCTGCCTCCAACAATCAAGCTGAATATGAAGCTCTAATATTTGGCATTGAGTTGGCCTCCTTCTATGGAGCAACTAAGGTGGCGGCTTTCTGTGACTCCCAACTCGTTGTCAAACAAGTAAAGGGAGAGTATAACACCCAAGACCCCACCCTTGCCAAGTATAGAGACCTTGTCCTAGATATGACGAAGAAGATGGAATTTTTCGAGCTCAAGCAAATAGGCAGGAAAGATAACCAAGTCACAGACGTTCTCTCTAAACTAGCAACCATGGACGTGTCTACATCTAAGACCAGTCCATACGTAGTTTATGCCGAGGAACCTGCATATGAAAGACTACAAGTCATGCTCCTAGAAGGAGAGGAGAGATGTTGGATCGATGACTACATTGAGTACATTGAGAAGGAGAAACTCCCTGAAGATGAAGCTCAAGCTAAGCTTATCAAGAAGAGGTCCCCAAGGTTCGTTGTGATGAATGGAGTCCTCTACCGAAGATCTTTTACGAAGCCCCTGCTAAGGTGTGTCTATCCCAAGGAAATTGAGAACCTCTTGGCAGAAGTACATGAAGGTGTTTGCGGCGGACACCCGGGGGCCAGAACCTTAGCTGACAAAATCATATCGCTAGGTTACTATTGGCCAAACCTAAGGGAGGACGCGCACGCCTACGTTAGAAAATGTGACAAATGCCAAAGGTTCTCTGACATTCCTAGACTACCAGCAGTTGAGCAAACACTTGTGATACCTACGTGGTCACTTGATATGTGGGGGAACGACATCATCGGACCCTTCCCTCCCTCCCGTGGTAATTGCAAGTATGTGATAGTAGCTGTTGATTACTTCTCCAAGTGGATAGAAGCTAAGGCATTAGCCAAGATAACGGAAGAGAACGCAATCAACTTTGTCCACGACAACATCTGGTGAAGATTCGGCCTTCCACATACAATTGTCTCTGATCATGGACTTCAATTCTCTACGGCATTTACTACAGAGTTGGGAAGAGTCAAAGTCCGCCATGCAAAATCTTCAGTTAGCAGACCCCAAGGCAACGGTCAAGCAGAAGCTGCCAACAAATTGGTCCTAACCGCCCTCACCAAGAACCTTGAGGGACGCGAGGGTAGATGGTTGGACGAACTTTCCCTAGCCTTATGGGCTGTTCGCACAACCACCCGGGGGCCAACCGGGGAAACCCCATTCACACTGACCTTTGGTTTTGAGGCTATGGCACCAGCTGAGATGGTCATCCCTACTGTGAGAAACTCCCACTATGATGAGCAAGTCAACAAGGTTAATAGGCTCCTAGACATAGACCTGATAGATGAGAAACGACTAGCCGCGCAGATGAGGATGGTAAATTACAAGCAAAGGACCAAGGCATATCATGACAAAAGGGTCATCAGAAGAGTATTCCAAGTAGGCGATTGGGTACTTAGAAAGATTGAGGCAAACGGTCGGAAGGCAGAACAAAATAAGCTCTCCCCAAATTGGGAAGGTCCCTATATCATCACTCAAGTCATTCGAGAAGGGACCTACAGATTGAAGACCAAGGAAGGGAAAGATCTCAAGCATCCGTGGCACTCCGACAATCTTAGAAAATATTATCACTAGTCTAGTTTATTTTGCTTTAGATTAGTTTCTTGTTTTCCGTCTTTTATTTTTCAGTTGATAGGATTACAGTTCGATGTAATCGCATTTCAGTTTTACAAAAGCAGTTTCTTCCAACATGCAAAGCAACTATCAACTCTTCACACTACCACCAGAAGATGAGGACTTTATTCCCGACTCTTCGAAACCTACACCTTACATCCTAACAAGGGTTCGCCTTGATTCAGGATTACAAACACAACAGCCAAGACCGAGGGTCCTCCTCGGCCTAATGGCTTACCTTACATCCTAACAAGGGTCTGCCTTGATTCAGGATTACAAACCACAACAGCCAAGACCGAGGGTCCTCCTTGGCCTAATGGCTTACCTTACATCCTAACAAGGGTCCGCCTTGATTCAGGATTACAAACCATGACAGCCAAAACCGAGGGTCCTCCTCGGCCTAATGGCTTACCTTACATCCTAACAAGGGTCCGCCTTGATTCAGGATTACAAGTATCACAGTCAAAGCCGAGGAGTCCTTCCTCGGCCTTATGACTTGCCTCACGTCAAGACAAGGAAACACCTCGTCACTATGACTACAAGGTATCACGTCCAAAACCTGTGCACGAGTCATCTTCCTCGGCACAAGGAGACGAAAAAGAAGAAATCACCAACAGTCAAAGCCGAGGAGTCCGTCCTCGGCCTATATGACTTAGAGTACAGTTAAAGCCGAGGAGTCCTTCCTCGGCCTAACCACTTGCTCAACAGTTAGGGAACGAGGGACCCTCCTCGGATCCCACCTTCATAAATCTATTGCCTATGCCTAGCGTACAGAAATGCAAACAATTCGTAGAAACAACATGAGTAATGGCAAAAGGATTTTTTCATTGATATTCAAAGGAAATTACAAGTCCTACCATCTATTACAAAAAAGCAAAGAAAGGAAAAGAAAAATCCTATCTAAGCCCGCTTGCCATCATCAAAAGGCTTTTCAAGCCACTCCTCAGTAATAGACCCAGGGGGAGGAAGAACAGTTTGGTCAGTGTGGGCATCAGTCTTCTCGGCCTCTCCTCCCTCAACCTCGGTATCCATGTCCTCGGGCTCTCCCTAATCCTGAATCGCCTCCACCAAGGCCTTAATATTGCCGGGGACGATAGGGGTCAGCTTCCACACTTCTCGGCACGCTTGGGCATCTTTCTCGGCTATTACTTCTAAGTTATACTCAGAGAATGGAACCAAGTGGTGGAGAGCTCTAGCTTCCTCGGCATATTGATCCCGGCATATCAGCATGGCCACCTTGTTAATGTCCAAGCTGGTGGAAGGGTCAGCTAAGATACTACGGGCAAGGTGGAGATACCCGTCCTCGAACATGGTTGCCGTTTTCTCATCCACGGCATCTTGAAAGGCCGAGCTGGCCATCATGGCATCCTTGAAAGTCGGGCTCTCTTTGAAGCGTGCCACGGCCTCCTCCTCCATGGCAGGAAGGGTAGCCTCTAACCCTCGGCACCTGGATTCAGCTTCATCGGCCCGTGTTTGAACCTCGGCCTTGGCCTTCCTTGCTTCCTCCAACTCATCATCTTTTTGCCGGAGATTCTCCTCGGCTTTGGTCTTCTCTCCCTCGGCTCTCTGGACTTCGGCTTCTACTTTGGCCTTGGCCGCTTCAAGCTCAGCATCCTTGGCTTTCAAAAGCTTAACCAAGGAAGCCCTATCAGCCTCACTCTTCGCCTGGGCGGTCTTGGCCTCAGTCAGGCGCCTGGCTTTTGTCTTGGCCAAGACATTCTCGTAAGCCGTGACAGAAGCCAACTGAAAGAGAAATCAATGTTAGAAATTCTAGCAAATCTCAAAATCAATATGACCGAGAAGAAGAGACATTCACCTCGGCAATTAAGAGCCCTTTACGGCAAAGCAAGTTATCCTCACTAGGAGCCTCTTTGACAAGGGCCTCATAAGCCTCCTCATCCATAGCTCGCTGAACTGGAGCTCGGCCCAATCTCACCAAGAGTCCCTCCCTAATTTGCAGAGGAAGACCCCTAAGACAGGGAACGTTGATGGCCATGCTCTTAGCTAGCTCGTCGGCCTCGTCATAAGTTTTGACGGTCTGGATGGTTAAGGAGGGAGGAGCCTCAACATTGGAAGTCCCACTAACAGTTGCCCGCTTAGCTACAGGCTCCTCGGCACTAGCGGCTTGGGATCTTTTGGAGCCAGAATGCCTAGGGACGAGGTTGGCCCCCTCGGTCTCCGCCTCCTCGGCATCAACATGGAGGCTATGCCCCTCTGTAGTTGATGGATTGGCTTGCTCCTCAGCCGCCGCCTCCTCGGCATTCACCTCCCCGTGTGGTTTGAAGGGAAGGGGTTAATCACCCTGAGCATTTAGCAACAAGTTGCAGGCATTGGCTTCTTCCCTCCTCTCTACCAAGCCCGACTTCTTGACATGTTTCCTCTTTTGTTTTACAAGCTCCATGGGACTTAGTCTCTTCATGGCTAGCTCTGTTTCCTCTTCGGGGGTCAAAACTGTAAAGACAAGGAAGAGATGGTTAAGTACGAGCAAAAGGAGAATCAACAATAATGCAAAAAACTACAAGTATCAGAGTTAAATATTTACATCCAACCACGTCTATTTCTTCCAGACATTGGTCCAGGGGATGGCCCTTACACCTCAGACAATCCTCATGAAATACAAGGCCAGGGTGTACTGTCCAATCATTAAAACGCCTTCGCCTCTTAACGGTAACGAGGGGAACCACCCCGTCCTTCGGCCCCGACATCAATCCAGCCTGGACATAGTAATGATCGGAAGATTCTATGGCCTTCCAGTCAAGGAGCCCCACCTCGGCAAATGCCTCTAAGCGCTTGATCAAAGCCTTGGTCCACTCATATTGTTGAACAGGACCTGATGAAGTTGGATCCTTGCAAGGAGATTGGAACTCCCAACCTTGGCGACTCTCAACCCTAATAACGTGGTTATCCCAACCTGCAACTTTGCTAGATATGGGGAGAAGCAGCTTTGGTTTCTTGGGTGCACTCCTAATGACGAGGAGTCAACTTTCCTTGACGAATTGAACTAGGTAGAAATGCCAAAAAGCTCCCATGGTCGGCTCATAACCTAAGCTACGGCAAAGGACAATGAAGCTAACAAGAACCCTGGTACCATTGGCTCCTAGCATGGCCGACACTGCCCTTACATCGTCCAAAAATTCATTGATAAAGGGGTCCAAGGGAAGACGAAGCCCCTGTTGAAATTGTTTGAAGTAGAAGTGGACGTAGTCCTCGTTATAGTAAAAGCTCTTCACCTCCTTCTCCATCTTAAGTTCAAGTTTGCCCATATAAGTTAACTTATATTCGGTTTTGTCCACCCCGTACGTGGAATACTATTTTTCGAGCATGGGGTCCCCGGCCTTTGGAGCCCTCTCCCGTTTTTTTCCTCGGCCTCCCCTTCTTCAGACCAGGCAGCCATCAACTTGGGCACCTTCCACGAAGGCATCAACGATGCGGGTGGACGAGGAGGTCTCTATTTCTCTTCCCGTCATATCTGCATAAAGACGAGGGGACAAAGTTAGTTACCTCGTCAGTGGCTGATTTATGACGGGGAAGGGAAATTCCCCTCCTCGTCATTTCATAAGGCCGAGGAGGGAGCCTTACCACTCAGACGCTCGCGAATTTCACGATCTGAGGCCGGGTAGAACAGTTCGATGTGCTCCATCATCTCGGCCCTATCCTTAAAAACTATAATATTGGGGGAATCGGACGCAATCCTATCTATTCTTGTGGAATCTGGGTATTGAAGGAACATCCGAGTTCGACCATAACCTCTCAACTTCTTGCCTATATCATCCAGGGTGAGCATCAACCATGGACCTCTCTCTCTACAATAAACCCTCAAGTTGCCGGTGTGATATCCATAACGGAATCGGGGAGAATGGTCCCAAGAACGAGCCATTTCTAAGGGGAATCAAAAATTAAAGGGGGAATTCATTCAATATGCAAAGAAATTCATACAAAATCCAAAGAAAATCAAAGATTTGAAGTTTTGGGAGTTAAAAGTAAAAACTCATGAAGAAAAGCTCCAATCTTCAACCATGGCAGTTCATGTTTCTTGGCACGTTCGAAACCCCTTCTACAAAGCCCTAGAAAACGCAAAATCATGGAGGGAATGTGTAGAAAAGAAGAAATATCATACCTGAGTTTGAATGGGCGATTGGAATCGCTAGAAGAATGCTACGCCGGAGAACTAAACTTCGTCGGAAACTGGAAGTGATGAATCTCTGAGGTTCGCCGGTGAATCTCTTTGCCTATGCTCTCAAACGATTGAAGTACGTAAAGGTTTAAATGAAAAGGTTTTAGCTTTTTATACTCACATAATCGGTTCAAACCCATGGATAAAGCCATAATCCGGGTTTAACGCCTCAAGAATTAAATGCTATCAACAATTTTCGAGGCACGTCAGACCTGGGGGCCCACGCGTAATCATCATGGTATTAACCGTCAGTTATTTGAAGCGACGCCAAGGACACGTGTCAAGCCTGTTCGTATCCCATAAGCCGAGGACGAGATGAATTTCTCCTCGTCCTAAGCCGAGCTAGAAAGTCGGGGGCCACTGAACTGTATAAACCGAGATACGAACATGGGCTTGCCCGGGTCAGGCCCAAATGGGTTGGGCCATAAACATAATCCAATATACCAGTATTGAGGCTCAAGTAATTGGGCCGAGGTATCTTCCTCGTATGCCGAGGAACATATCCTCGGCCTTAAATCAACGATGGACTCTTCGTGCCTGGCTTATCCTACTCCGAGATGTCACAAATGACGAGGAAAGAAATGTTCTCACCTCAGCATATTATAAAATGATGAGGAGAGAGAATTGTTTATCCCGGCATATTACTTTGCCGGCCAATCATCAAATGACAAGGAAGCAGAATCATTCACCTCGGCCAATTGCCAAGGCCGGGATAAAATATGCATGTTTCTCGGCATTCCGACTAGCAGATTACACAGTCCTTATCAAACAAGGATTCTACAATCATGATCCAATCAGGATTACAATCACCAACCCCATTCAAGTCAAACAATGACTCCTTAACATATATAATTCTCTTAGGATTATATCTTATCTCTTTACAAGTTCACTTCAACATGGATTCTATCAATCCATCCCTATAAATACAAGCCCCATGGCTCATTATTTGGTACGTTACTTTTTACAATACAGAAACTCTGTCAATTTAGTTTCTCACATACAAATCGTGAACTTACTCTCACGCCGGAGGGCCTTTAGCCGTATCCGCCCCGGCTTAGTTTACGTGTTTTCTCTTATTTTCAGGCCTTGCATTCGCCGGAGCATTCATCGCTTGGATTTGGGCTGATTTGACGATTTTGGCATCATCATTTTTAAATTATTTTACAACTATTTAATTTTTAAAATAATATCCAAAATACTTTTCAACTTCAAGAATTTCTTGTTCAAACCATACAAACCTAATTCAAAATCCCTAAAAATTCTGGTAATTCATAATTTTTTTAAAGGAATATTCTAGAATCACAACAATCACTCACAATTTCGTAGAATAATTGTAATTATATAGTTTCTATAAATTATAGCCTAATTGTAGGAAATTTACTCGATTTTAGGATATTGATTAGTTAGGCATTGTATATATGATTCCCTTATGTTATGTAAACATATACAGAATTGAATACTAAGTTATCATTTTATGGTATCAGAGCATTCATTCTAATATCCTTCTCCAATCACCTTCAATGGCAAACACTACTCCTAACAATTCCAATGAGAATTCGGTACCAGTTGCTAACACACAAAATATAGCGATTGATACCAAATCTCCATACTATATGCATCCCTCAGATCATCCGGGGTTGATCTTCGTCACACAATCCTTGACAGAAAGTGGGGATAACTATTTCACATGGAGGAGTAATTTCATCAATGCTCTGCAATCCAAGAACAAGGCAGGGTTTATTGATGGTTCAATTACGATACCCGATGGTGATTCCGGGGAATTCCAACTATGGATCCAGTGTAACGCACTTGTCAAATCGTGGTTGATGAATTCGATTTGCAAAGAATTGCAAGCCGGAGCAACCCACAGTAGCACCGCAGCAGAAATATGGAGCGACTTTGAAGAACGATTCACTCAAGGAATCGCACTCAGAGTCTACGAGCTGAAGAGATCGATGGCACTGTTGCAGCAGGAAAGATCAGCAATCTCAATGTACTATGGAAGGATGAAAGGCATATGGAGTGAACTGCAGAATTTGAGACCAGTACCTGTGTGCACTTGTGGGACTGGAAAGAAAATGCAGGAACTTCATGAAGAGGAGAAGGTATTTGACTTCTTAATGGGTCTTGACGAATCATACCAGATGGTACGCTCTCAGATCTTAAGTACCGAGTCTTTGCCAGGAATAGGAAAGGCATATGCAATGGCTGCCCAAGATGAGAAGCAGCGAAGCGTGACAGCAACTAGGAGCCCTTCCATTGAAGTTACTACTCTACTCGCTAAGGCCTCATCAATGCGAGAACAAAGGCATGATCAGAGGTCAGATCGACGTAGCGAGCAAGGGGGAGACACATCGGGGCGAAGACCTCATTGTACGCATTGTGACAAATCTGAGCACTTGAAGGAGAAATGCTTTGAGTTGGTTGGATACCCAGCAGGATGGCGTAAAACAAATCAGCAAGGGGGCGAGCAACCACGATCACGGACAACGAACACACCAGCAGCAATATCTTTTGCTGCAACGTCAGATGCTTCTGGTACCAACACATCTCAAGGCATGGATTTTCCGGACCTTACTCCTGGGCAAATTCAACAACTAATGGCTTTTTTGGGTCATCAATCTGGAGTCCAAGTTGGGTCTTCAACATCAGCAGGACTTACTGCAAACATGGCATCACACGAGTTCTCTGGTAAGGCAGATTGGATTATTGACACAGGGGCAACGGACCACATAGCATGTAATATTGATTTCATGACTAATGTCCGAGCAAATCCGGTTGTTCCACCAGTTCAAATACCAAATGGGGATAGTGTCCCTGTTGAGGCTGTGGGTTAAGTGAAACTCAATCAGAACTTGAGTCTTGAACAAGTTTTGGGAGTACCCAAATTTAATTTTTATTTGCTTTCAGTCAGTAAATTAACTCGGGATTTAAATTGTGTTCTAATATTTGGATCGGACTTTTGTGTGATACAGGAATTACCCTCAAGGAAGCCGATTGGAATGGGTAGGATGCGAAATGGCCTATATCATTTGGAACCGATTGAGATGGGGAAGGTGTTTTTGACAGGAAGACAAAGTTCAACAGCAGATTTATGGCATTCTCGGCTAGGGCATCTACCAGTAAACCGAATTCCTTTAGTTAAAGAACTATCTATCATGCATGATTCATCAAAACCTTTCTTTTGTGATGCTTGTCTTAGAGCAAAACAAACAAGGTTGCCTTTTCCTATTCATTCAAATAAATCAATGCAAAAGTATGGATTAGTCCATTGTGATATTTGGGGTGCATATCGTACTCCGTCACATTCTGGTGCAAAATATTTTCTTACTTTAGTTGATGACTACATTCGGGCAACGTGGGTTTTCTAATGAAACATAAGTCAGATACCAAACATTATTTCATGGTCTTTTTTAATTGGGTTCAAACACAATTCAATGTCAAGATTAAAATATTTCGGACAAATAATGGTCTAGAATTTAATCATGTGGAGTTGTTGCTTTATTACTTTGAGCACGGAATGGATAGGCAAACAAGTTGTACGGACACACCACAACAAAATGGGGTGGTAGAACGAAAGCACAGACATATTTTAGAGGTGGCTAGAGCTTTGCGTTTTCAAGCAAGTTTGCCAATTCGTTTTTTGGGGTGAGTGCGTGTTAACGGCTGCTTATCTGATCAATCGCATGCCACTTTCAGTTTTGCAAGACAAATCACCATATGAATTTTTGTTTGGAAATTCACCAACTTATGATCACCTGCGAAATCTTGGGTGTCTCTGTTATGGTCATGTCAATAGCAAGCCTCGTGATAAATTTGCAACTCAAAGTAAGCCTAGGATTTTTGTTGGGTTTCCACATGGGTAAAAGGGTTATCGAATATACGACTTGGAGAGTAAAAATATTTATGTCTCTCGGGAAGTTCTTTTTTTCGAACACATCTTTCCTTTTGCTCTCACATCAGGTGATACTGAAACAAAATTAACATCAGTGAAGTTGCCTGATTTTCATCCTATTGATGCTGAAGTTCCTGTAGCTATTCCTCAAAATCGTGAAAATGATGAGACAAGCTTCTTGGATCAGCCATCTAGTGACTCTGGTTCAGCTGGGTCTTCATCAATTGATCCACATATTGATGCAGAAATTAGAACCACTCAGTCTGTTGACTCCAGACCAGAAATAACAGCATCACCATCGCCACTTTTGGAGGGACATCAGACCATTTCAGAAACGAACGACCCACCAGCTCTACCCTCACTCGAGCTCGTCAAGTGTCCAAGAAGTTATCAGGTTTTGACTATGTGCTACCACCTTCCCTACTCCCAAATTCTAATGGCTCGCCATCCATCCCTCCTTCGGTTAACTCGACGGTACACCCTTTATCTCACAATATTTCTTATTCCAAATTTTCTAGAACTCATAATGCTTTGCTGGCGGCCATCTCTTCTACCGATGAGCCGAAAACATTTTTTCAGGTTGTTAAACATGCTCACTAGAGAGAGGCCATGGCCAAGGAAATTTTGGCATTAGAAGCAAATAACACTTGGAAGCTTGTTTCATTGCCACCCAAAAAACGAGCAATTGATTCCAAGTTGGTTTACAAAGTCAAGTTCCACCCTGATGGCACTATTGAACGATACAAAGCTCGACCGGTTGCTAAGGGATACACACAAATTGAAGGAGTTGATTTTCATGAAACTTTTACCTCGGTTGTAAAGCTTGTCACAGTTTGTTGCCTTCTAGTTGTTGCTTCTATTCGCAATTGGGAAATTCATCAATTAGACGTTACTAACGCCTTCTTGCACGGTGATCTTGACGAAGAAGTGTACATGAAAGTTCCCCAAGGCTTTGCCAAACAGGGGGAGCAACGCGTTTGCCGACTTCTAAAGTCACTTTATGGGCTTAAGCAGGCCTCTCGTAATTGGTACCAAAAGTTCACTCAATCTTTGGTCAAGGTCGGATTTCATCAGTCAGCATCTGATCACTCTCTATTTACTTATCGTCAACATGAATGCTTTGTTGTTGTTCTTATTTATGTTGATGATGTGATTATTACGGGCAGTGATTCCTCGAAAATTTCTTGGCTCAAACGCTACCTAGATGATTTGTTTCATATAAAAGATCTTGGTAAGCTGAAGTATTTCTTAGGCCTCGAAGTGGCTCGTTCACCGACCGGCATTTTTCTAAATCAACGAAAATATGTGCTTGACATTTTGCTCGAGTCTGGTCTCACAGGTTGTAAACCAGCCCCATCTCCTATGGATCCGCATATCAATTTGGAACCTGATTCTAGTCCAACACATAGTGATCCAAGTCAGTACAGGCATCATGTTGGTCGACTACTCTATTTAATGATTACTCGGCCAGATATTAGTCATGCTGTGCATATATTGAGTCAGTTCATGAATCAACCATGTCAATCTCATTATGAGGCAGCCCTACGCGTCCTTCGTTACCTCAAAAGTGCACCAGGGCAGGGTATTTTATTTCCTTCCAACAATACTCTTTCTTTACGTGGGTACTGTGACGCAGATTGGGCAGGTTGTCGCCTTACCCGCCGCTCTACTACCGGGTACATTATTTTTCTTGGGTAATCCCCCATTTCATGGCGTTCGAAGAAGCAATCTGTGGTTTCTCGTTCCTCAGCTGAAGCTGAGTACTGAGCTATGGCAACCACTGCAAGTGAGATTGTTTGGTTGGTTCGTTTATTTTCCGACTTAGGCGTCTCTCATTCCAATCCAGTTCCGTTGTTCTGTGATAACCGTGCTGCACTACACATCACTGCAAATCCCGTCTTCCATGAGCGCACCAAACACATTGAAATTGATTGCCATTTTATTCGACTACATCATTCCAACATCCTCGTACCTCGTCCCATTTCTTCTCAATCTCAATTGGCTGACATCTTTACAAAGGCACTTGGTCGGGATCGTTTTCATGTTTTGCTTTCCAAGTTGGGCATTTCGAATCTACATGCACCAACTTGAGGGGGAGTAAAGGAATATTCTAGAATCACAACAATCACTCACAATTTGGTAGAATAATTGTGATTATATAGTTTCTATAAATTATAGCCTAATTGTAGGAAATTTACTCGATTTTAGGATATTGATTAGTTAGGCATTGTATATATGATTCCCTTATGTTATGTAAACATATACAGAATTGAATACTAAGTTATCATTTTATTTTTGCTGCAAAACCCAACAATTCTTATATGTGAGTAATTTAAATGGAGGGGAAGGTCATCATTATTTCCTTCCAACAATACTCTTTCTTTACGTGGGTACTGTGACGCAGATTGGGCAGGTTGTCGCCTTACCCGCCGCTCTACTACCGGGTACATTATTTTTCTTGGGTAATCCCCCATTTCATGGCGTTCGAAGAAGCAATCTGTGGTTTCTCGTTCCTCAGCTGAAGCTGAGTACCGAGCTATGGCAACCACTGCAAGTGAGATTGTTTGGTTGGTTCGTTTATTTTCCGACTTAGGCGTCTCTCATTCCAATCCAGTTCCGTTGTTCTGTGATAACCGTGCTGCACTACACATCACTGCAAATCCCGTCTTCCATGAGCGCACCAAACACATTGAAATTGATTGCCATTTTATTCGACTACATCATTCCAACATCCTCGTACCTCGTCCCATTTCTTCTCAATCTCAATTGGCTGACATCTTTACAAAGGCACTTGGTCGGGATCGTTTTCATGTTTTGCTTTTCAAGTTGGGCATTTCGAATCTACATGCACCAACTTGAGGGGGAGTAAAGGAATATTCTAGAATCACATCACTCACAATTTGGTAGAATAATTGTGATTATATAGTTTCTATAAATTATAGCCTAATTGTAGGAAATTTACTCGATTTTAGGATATTGATTAGTTAGGCATTGTATATATGATTCCCTTATGTTATGTAAACATATACAGAATTGAATACTAAGTTATCATTTTATTTTTGCTGCAAAACCCAACAATTCTTATATGTGAGTAATTTAAATGGAGGGGAAGGTCATCATTAATGGCTGACGTTGAGAATTAATAAAGAGAAAGAACGCATCAACCCAACAATTCTTATTACAAAAACCTAAAATGTTACTTGAAGGTATTATCTATATATATACTAGTAAAAGTCCGTGTCCGATGACACATTTTTTTTTTTTTTTAAATTAAGTCCGTGTCCGAGGACACGTTTTTTTTTTAATTAAAATTTTTTTTTTTAAGGGCAAAATGGGAAAGGGACAACTTAGTGAGGGCAAAATGGGAAATTTGGCCATTGAAACTGTTCATTGTACTGTAGCAAGGACAAGTTTCCATTTATACTATAAATACATATATATATAATATATATATATATATATATATATATATATATATATATATATAAAGGTTGAAGTGTATAGATCACTTCAATAATCCCATTTTCCCAAAAAAAAACATGTATGATTTTAGAATATTAGTTTTGTTTCAAATCAACTAATCAAGAAAATAATTAATGGCTTTAAATTAACCTATTTACCATTTTCTCTCCCGTATTAATTAAATGCAAATGAAGTAATACTTCTTTCTTTTAGTCGCTATAACTAAACCCATTTTTTCACAAATTAATAAATAGCATTGCTTTGCAAATTCTTAGTTTTGCAAGTAAAAATGAAAAAAAAAGAATGGTAAAAATACATTTAGAAAAATATTTTGGGACAAAAAAGATAATTTATCTTGGGGAAAAAAGGTAATTTATTTTGAAATGTGGAAAATTGTAATAATTGTTTTTTTTAAGATTTATGAAAACTCCAAAACCAACAATTATTTTGGACATGGAATTTTCAATTAATAAAATGATATTTTTGAGTTAATATAAATTTTAAAATTCTATCGTGGATACAAATCGTATAATATTAGTATTTTTAGGTTTTAAAATTATAAAAGATGTTTTATTCTTAAAATAATATTAAAATAATTAATTTTGTATAAATTTTTGGTTATATTTCAGTCAATTAGATTTTTAAGTTAAAAAAAAAAAAACTTAATTAGTTACACATATATGATATATGTTTGTTTGTTTTTTGTCTAAAAAATGTATATATATATATATATATATATATATATACTCCCTCCGTCCCAATAGTAGCTGCCCAATTTTTGGGTTGCACGCAAATTAAGAAAATGAGGGGAAAGTAAAAATGTTGTGAGTGTAATTTGAAAATAGGAGAGAGAATGAGTGGAGGGAATAGTAAATTATAATGGTGTTGTGAGTATTAAAATAATGTAGGAGAGAGAATGAGTGGAGGGAATAGTAAAGATTTCTCTGCCAAAAAAGGAAAGTGGAAGCTATTAACGGGACACCCAAAATGGCAAAATGGGAAGCTACTATTGGGACGGAGGGAGTATATATATATACTCCCTCCGTCCCAACCCAATTGAGACTTATTTCCTCTTTGGTCCGTCACAGCTCAATCAAGACTGCCAAAATGGAAGGGAATCTTTACTATTTTTCCCACTTATTCTCTCTCCTATTTTTTTACTTTTACACTCACAACATCAATCAAATCACTATTCCTTCCACTCATTCTCTCTCTTATTTAATTTTTCATACTCACAACATTTTCTTTCACTTTTTCTCTCTCTTACTTTTCCTTAATCTATGTGTTCAAAAATTTGATATCAATTAGGCTGGGACGGAGGGAGTATATATGTGTGTGTGTGTGTGTGTAACTTTATAAGTGTTATTTAAAATGGTTATTGATTATGTATAACAATGATATTTAGATACTTTTATTCTTAATTGTAGAGTGTCATTAAATGAAAATAGTTATTGATTATTTTTAGGAATCTATAATATTAATATTTTATTAAATTATTCTTTATTTTAATAAAATTTTTTTGTATTTTTATTAAATAATTTCTTCAAACTAAGTGGGTTTTTTTTAGCTAATAATTATATGTATTTTTTTTGTTTTTAAAAATAGGCTTGAAATCTTATTTATCCACCTTTTTAACACAACTTTTGAGTTTATTATTGATAATTTATTTGTTAATTGAAATCCAAAAAAAGAATAAAATAAAAAATTGAGATTTTACTTTTTAGTGTCTTATTGAACCATCTTCTTAAAGAGTAATATAAATTTAAGTTTCAATTAGTGCTATTTAAGTGAACTTTCACAAATAAAAATTAACTGGTAAACAAAAATTATAAAGAATTTTCAAAAATTGGGATAATTAATTTGAATTGAAAATTTAAGATGATTTTTTTGGGATTATAAATGTCTATTTGTTGCTAAAACAATAAATAAATGTTTTCTTAACTATTTCAAAATATTTTTCCCTAAAATCTATTTTATATTGATTTTTTTTAAATAAAAACTATAAAAAGCAAACTATTTTATAATATTGGTTAGAAAATACGATATACTCCCTCCGTTCCATACCTACGTGCACACTTTCCATTTTGGGCGTCCCAAACTTACGTGCACATTTCCTAAAATGGAAAGAAATCTTTACTATTCCCTCCACTCATTCTCTCTCCTACATTATTTTAATACTCACAACACCATTATAATTTACTATTCCCTCTACTCATTCTCTCTCCTATTTTATTTTCACACTCACAACACTTTCAATATAATACTCTCTCCTTAATTTACGTGAAAAGTCAAACTAGGCACCAAGGTCCGGAACGGAGGGAGTATTACTTTATAAGATTATACAAAAAAAATATTTTTAAAAGACACAAATTAATGAAAAAAAATAGAGTTATTGATAATACTAAATAGTCATAAATGAGATAATTATTTCTTTAATGATAGTCATGCAAATAAAATGTGATAATTATAGTAACTATTTTTATTTAGTTCATGTTATTTATCAATGTTTTTTCCTCGTACATTTAATGCACGGGTGTTAGACTAGTTGAAGTTATTAGAGCACTTTTCCATCCAAAACTCTCACCTAGACAAAATTGAGACTATGTACATTCTCCCTAATCCCTAGTAGCAGTTACCGAAAATACCCCTATAAATACTTTCGAAAATACCCTTGACAATATTGATAACCGAAAATAATTAATAATCATTAATTATGTATTGATCAATGTAAACAACAATTTAATACTCTCTCTCTCTCTCTCTCTCATTCTCTTTCTAACACTCTCTCTCTCTCTCTCTCTCTCTCTCTCTCTCTGTATCTCTCTCTCTACAAAGCAGTTATATAAATGAAAGAGAAAAGTTGTTGCTAAACAAAATTCTTATTTTTTGTCATATTCTTATACCGCATTTTAATTCCACATTTTTTATATTTTATTTTTATGTGTTACAATTTATTATTTTCTTTTTAATTTTTAATATTTAGTATCAATTAAAATAATAAATTTGCCTTTTTTCTTATATACTTTCTTATAATCTCACAAATATTAATTTTATTATTAAAAAATTAATTTATTTGTTCTCATCAATATTTAGCTAAATAATACTAATATTTTTGTATTAGTTATTACTCTCTGGCCCAAACTAATTGTTATTTTATTTTTTTTCCTTTTCACGAGTTTAAGAAAAAGTATATTTTAATTTTCAAGTATCGTAGTTTATTCTAACTTGAATAAAATACAACTATATTAATATTATTTTTTGCAAAAAAACTTCAATACTTTTTGTATATAAAGTGAATATTTAGGACATAATTTTATAATAAGTGGACATTGATTTTGGAAATGGATGGAGCATTATGAAATAAATATATTAATGCATCTATGTATAAATAAAAGCTGAAGTGATTTTACCCGTGAATTTTCCCGCCTATGTAAATGTAAAGAACCGAGAGTTTTGTTTTTTTGTAGCTTTGGTAATTGAGAAGTTGCCGAAAATAATTTATTACATTGTTGAACAATATATCTGAATTAAAAGTTGAGGGATTCAACACATTTCGACCCCCTTAAATTTATTCAATTTCAAGTTCTCCTGAATGAAGTTTAAATAGCCAACTAATATTTTAATTTTTCTTTTCTTTTCAACTTAACTTTTATATTACTAATTTTTCTTATTTACATTGTTCACAATTAAAAAATAAAATTATATGTGATCCATTATCATTAATTGTCTCTCTCACCGTCATTATTTCTCGCAATAAAACAATCAATAAAATGCAACAAATCTCATTGTTAAGGTAAAATAAAGATTTGAATACATTTAATTCAAAAATGATAATTATTTTGAACAATTTTTTTTTTATCTAAAAACAATGGATATTTTGGACCAGAGAAAATATTGAATTTTTTCTCAAATAATCACTTTTTACTTTTTTATTTACCAAAATGACTTACTGTTCAAACTATTGCCAAGAGTGTCACTTTTTTTGAAACTCGCTACACCGTGTAGCGAGTTTGACTTGGGTCTGGTCAAAACTCGCTACACCGTGTAGCGAGTTTAGGGTAATTAAGTTTGACAGTTGGAAAATTAATTAGGGCAATTAATTAACCTAAACTCGCTACACGGTGTAGTGAGTTTGGTCAAACCAAATTAAACTCGCTACACGTTGTAGCGAGTTATTTAACACCCTTTTCCCTTCCCAGTTTACGTCTTCATTCAAAGGAAACAAAAAAAAAATTACGCCTTCTTCATCAGTCAGCCGCCGAGGAGAAAGGGAGAAGAAGAGAAGAACAACCAACCAACCAAGAATTTTGCCAAGTGAATTCAATCTTCTTTTTTAATTGTAAGTTTAAATTTCTGTATTGTATTGAATTTTAACTTTTATTTTATTATTTATTTACTTACAATTTAGATTTTTTATTTTATTTTTTCTATGAAGTTGAATTCCTTTCACAACTATATAGAGCCTATTCTTGAGCCCTTGATTCGTCGAGTTGTATGTATAATTGACACACTATCCCCTTTCTTTACATTTCGTTTCATTTTAATATTTTTATTTATTGATTTGATACTGTAATCTAAGGTTTTTCTTGCTAGTTAACCTTGTTAAAGCAAGTGTAAGCTGAGTAATTTTTATTTGCAAAAACTGAAATTTTTTTCTGGAGAGTTCAAGGGGTAAGGGCTGGGCTATAGGGCAAAGTGAGAAGAGAAAGGAAAATGTCTCATGTCACTACTACATTTCTGACCTAATGTAACGCATGTAACGCATCTAATGTAACGCCAAGAGCTAATGTAACGCATCTAATGCAACGCCAGAGCTAATGTAACGCACCTAATGCAACGCCAGAGCTAATGTAACGGCTAATGCAACGCCAGAGCTAATGTAACGCATCTAATGCAACGCCAGAGCTAATGTAACGCCTCTAATGCAACACCAGAGCTAATGTAACGAGTCTAATGCAACGCCAAAATCCTAATGTAACGCCTAAATTACTAATGCAACGCCAAAATCCTAATGTAACGCCTAAATTACAAATGCAACGCCAAAATCCTATAACCTATACCCTATACCCTACACTATACCCTATAACCTATATCCTATATCCACATACTCACATACTGTACCCTATACTCCTATACCATACCATACCACATACCTTATACACTATACCCCATACAATATACCCTATGCCACATACCCTATGCCCTATACACTATACCCTATAACCTGTATCCTATATCTTATACCCTATACCCTATACCCTATACCCTATACACTATACCACATACCTTATACACTATACCCTATACCATATACCATATACCCTATACCCTATATCCTATGGGCATAGGGTATAAGTACTATATAGGGCATAGGGCATATGGTATAGGGTATACCCTATAGGGTATAGTGGTATAAAGGTATAAGGCATAATAGTCATATGGTATAGGGTATACCCTATAGGGTATAAGGTATAAGGCATAGGTCATATGGTATAGGGTATACCCTATAGGGTATAAGGTATAAGGCATAGGTCATATGGTATAGGGTATACCCTATAGGGTATACCCTATAAGGTATAGGGTATAGGGTATACCCTATAGGGTATAGGGTATACCCTATAGGGTATATCCTATAGGGTATAGGGTATACCCTATAGAGTATAGGGTATAAGGTATAAGGTATAGGGCATATGGTATAGGGTATACCCTGTAGAGTATAGGGTATAAGGTATAAGGCATAGGTCATATGGTATAGGGTATACCCTATAGGGTATAAGGTATAAGGCATAGGTCATATGGTATAGGGTATACCCTATAGGGTATAAGGTATAAGGCATAGGTCATATGGTATAGGGTATACCCTATAGGGTATACCCTATAAGGTATAGGGTATAGGGTATACCCTATAGGGTATAGGGTATACCCTATAAGGTATAGGGTATAGGGTATACCATATAGGGTATAGTGTATACCCTATAGAGAGTATAAGTATAAGGTATAAGGCATAGGTCATATGGTATAGGGTATACCCTATAGAGTATAGGGTATAAGGTATAAGGCATAGGTCATATGGTATAGGGTATACCCTATAGGGTATAAGGTATAAGGCATAGGTCATATGGTATAGGGTATACCCTATAGGGTATACCCTATAAGGTATAGGGTATAGGGTATACCCTATAGGGTATAGGGTATACCCTATAGGGTATAGGGTATACCCTATAAGGTATAGGGTATAGGGTATACCCTATAGGGTATAGGGTATACCCTATAGAGTAAAGGGTATAAGGTATAAGGTATAGGGCATATGGTATAGGGTATACCCTGTAAAGTATAGGGTATAAGGTATAAGGTATAAGGTATAGGGTATACCCTATAGGGTATAGGGTATACCCTATAGAGTAAAGGGTATAAGGTATAATAATAATTATTAATTATTAATAATAATTATTATTATTAATAATAATTATTATTAATAATTATTATATAATTATTATTATCAATAATTATTATTAATAATTATTATTAATAATTATCATTATTATTATTAATAATTATTAATCATTATTAATAATTATTATTATTAATAATTATTATTAATAATTATTATTATTAATAATTATAATTAATAATTATTTTTATTAATAATAATTATTATTAATAAATATTATTGATAATAAATATTATTATTAATTATATAATAATAATTATTATTAATAATTATTATTAATAATTATTATTAATAATTATTATTATTAATAATTATTATTATTAATAATTATTATTCATAATTATTATTATTATTAATAATAATTATTAATAATAATTATTAATAATAATAATTATTAATAATTATTATATAATTATTATTATCAATAATTATTATTAATAATTATTATTAATAATTATCATTATTATTATTAATAATTATTAATCATTATTAATAATTATTATTATTAATAATTATTATTAATAATTATTATTATTAATAATTATAATTAATAATTATTTTTATTAATAATAATTATTATTAATAAATATTATTGATAATAAATATTATTATTAATTATATAATAATAATAATTATTATTAATTATTATTAATAATAATTATTATTAATAATTATTATTATTAATAATTATTATTCATAATTATTATTATTATTAATAATAATTATTAATAATAATTATTAATAATAATAATTATTAATAATGATTAATAATTATTAATAATAATAATGATAATTATTAATAATTATTATTAATAATTATTATTAATAATTATTAATAATAATAATTATTAATAATAATAATTATTAATAGTAATAATTATTAATAATAATAATTATTAATAATTATTATTAATAATTTTTAAAGAAATAAAAGTATATAATATAAAAATATTTACTTTTTTGATATTATGTATTATTAGAATTGTGGACCGTTGGATTGAATGTGTGAATGGTTGGATTTGGTTTAGCTCATGATCCGCGTGATTATTTGAGACCCAATCAAACAATGCCATGTGTCATTGTTTTATTGGTTCTCATATAATCACGCGGATCATGAGTTAAACCAAATCCAACCGTTCACACATTCAATCCAACGGTCCACAATTAATCAAAACAAAACCAATAAATCCCTCTTTCTCTCCTCATTTCTCTCTCTTTATTTTCATTTTATCAAAATAAACAAACAACCCATACGTCTTCTTCTCTCTCTCATTTCTCTCATTCTCCTCTCTCTCTGTCAAACATCTACCCACTACCCTTCATCTTCTCCTCGGCGGCCATGGCGCAACGGTGAATCCGCCGATCCTGGCCGTCCCAACGTCTTCTTCTCTCTCTCCCCAACGCCTCCATTTCCGGTTCTCTCACTCGCCGATTCGAATGCACCAGCATCGCCACTCCCACCCCACAGTCAGCGTCTCTCAACATTGTTCCTCATCCACCCCCTCCCCCCTTCATCTTCCACTCCTCCATCTGCCATACCAGATCCGTCGTCCCCCGCCTCAATCACTGTCCATCAATGTGTTCTCCCCATTGTCCAATCTGCCCTTCAATATTCAAAGCCCACCCTTTATCCCTCCTTCTTCCTTCCCAAATCGACATTTTGTTTCCTCCAATTTCTTGCAGACGTATGAAACGAAGCAAAAAAAAATCCAGGTCTGGGTTCTAATGTAAAAAGCAGATTGAAGATTTTGAAGAACCCAAATCTGGGTTTTTTGTATTTTTATCTCTGATTTTGGAAAATTGAAGTAAGTTGGTGTTAAAATAGGATCAATTTCTCGTTATTAGGGACTGTATTGAGAACAATTGAGGTGGAAAGACTAAACCTCACGTTTGATTTTGTTTAGAGGTGAATGATTATGGTAGTTTGGAGGTGGTGGAGACTGCATGATGATGGTTGTGGATGGTTGTGGACGGTGGTGGATGGTGGTGGATGGTGGTGGAGCAAAGTGTTACTTTTGAAAAATGCAAGAATTGTTTTGAATATAAAAAAAGTGAAGGGACTAATTTGAGAATAAAAAACATTAAGGGACTGATTTGAGAAAAAAAATGTTAAAGGGATTGATTTGAGAATAAATATATATATATTTTTAAAATATATTTATATATAAATAAATAAATAAATATATATATATATATATATATATATATATTGAAAAAAGAAAATTAAAAAATTAAAAAAATTAATAAAATTGTGAAATTATGTAATAAATTTTAGGGACTCATCTAATTTTGGCGTTACATTAGGTATTCATCCACTTTTTAAATTGGCGTTGCATTAGGTTCTTTTGGCGTTGCATTAGGAGTTCTTTTTGGCGTTGCATTAGGTGTTCATATAGTTTTAAAATTGGCGTTGCAACGAGGTAAATGGCGTTGCATCGGTATTTACCTAATGCAACGCCCAGCTCTGGCGTTACATTAGCTTACTATGTCGTTGCATTAGACCTAATGCAACGCAAGAGAATGCAACGGCCATTTGGCGTTACATTAGGCCTAATGTAACGGATTTTGGGCCCTAATGCAACGAAAATTGGCGTTACATTAGGTCAGAAATGTAGTAGTGTGTGTTATGCTGGAAGCAGAAAAGTTGGTGCCTAACTAGCTAGTAGGGAAGCTTGGCACCTTAAAAAAGTTAATCCCACTAAAGTTCATGTTTGCAAGACTAATTTGGATTGACTCTGATCGAGCTTTCTTATAATCGGCCTAGACTCTAACTACTGATGAAAGATCTATCTTAAGGGAAAGATGAAAGAAAGAAAATTATTGGCTCTAATTAACAAAATTTTATAGAAAATTGATTCACTAATTAACAAATTGTTGTAGTATTTAAATATAGTGACTAGGTTTAATTTAATTACATGTTTATATGCTTAGTTTTATACTTTATATACCTTCCTCCGTCTCAAAAATGGTAGAACTATATTAGTTTACTTGCAATTTAGGATTTTTTTTGATTTTTTTTGATGACATTGTAGAAATATATTAGTTTACTTGCAATTTAGGATTTATATACCTTCCTCCGTCTCAAAAATGATTCACTAATTAACAATTTTTTTATAGAAAATTATTAATTAATTTTCTTATGTAGAATGATTTTTTTTCCGTCCTTATATAAAATGACTTTTAAGTAATAAAAAAGTAATAATAATTATTATTAACTACTGAAAAAAAAGACTTAATTAATAATACTTGTTAAAATAATACACAGTTATAATATTAACAATTGTATAATTAGTGTGAATACTAAAAACAACAAAATAAATTAAACTGCAACTGAAACTGAATTCGATTCAACTAAAGTTATTTTTAAAAATTGGAAAATTACATTCAACTCAAATATAAATTACATTCAACTTTTCAAGTTTAATGAAAACAACATAAAATAAAACTGCAACTGAAACTGAATCCAATTCAAACCAAACATAAATTACATGAAAAACATTCTGCTACTCCCTAATATTCGGGCATCTACGACGATTGTGCCCTTCTTGATGGCATGATGAACATAGAGTCTTCCTTTTATCTTGAAAACGTGAGTTTTATGGGAACATATTCATGTTTCCTTATTTCAAAAGACTTCTATATGGTAAGAAGATTTTGGGACTTTCATGGAAGATTTATTAGTATCCTACTTTAACTAGGAGATTGTAAATATGTAAATATCTTTTATTTATGTACATAGTTTTATATTAGGACTAACCTACTAATATTTGATTTCCTTGTGAGTGTGTTTATGTTTTCATATAGGAAAAGAGATCTCACAAAGGAAGATGTCGATTCATGAAGATCTTCTCCATGGTGCATTATAAATACAAGACATTCAGCACAAGAGGAGCTACGGATTTTAGAGAGAAAAATTACTTATTCTTCATAGTATTCGACATTGTATTTTTAGGTTGTGAGTGAAGGTTGTGCCTTACATCCATAACTCACATCTAGTTTTTCATAGAGTTCTCTTGTTTTACTTCTAACTAGAATAGGTCCTACTTGGGAAAGGGGAATTGTTCTTGTCGTAGAAGGTGATTAGAACTCATTTAGTATTTTCATATTTTAGTTTTTCACTTATTTGTTTTTGTAAGCAACAAAAGTTTTTATAGTGAAAAGTTTTTGGGCGTAAGCCTAGTTTGCTGATCTCATAGATCGATGGCGTAAATAATTCTTGAGTTATTGCTTTTAATTTGTTTTATTCATTTGCATTATCGTGAATGTGTGGGACGGTTGTGAGACACATCCGTACTCACATCCGTTACTGTTGTGTGATTGAAGCTACCTAGCTACGAAACTTTCAATTGGTATCGAGCCAACTCTCGATATATTGCGAGTGTTGATCCGAGAAAGTGTAGTCATTATGGAATGCCAAAATCACCAAAAACGGAGCCTCACTTGTCTTGGATGGCACCAATTATTCTCTTTGGAAGTCTAAGATGCGAAATTACATCAAAAGTATTGATGAAAGGGCTTGGATGTGTATTCTTGTTGCATGGCAACCTCCTACTGTGGAGAAAAAGCCACCCTCTGGTGTTGGTGAGTCTATTTTCGAAAGAAAAACTGAAGATCAATGGACTCTTGAAGAAATTCAGGCTGCTAACTACAATTCGAAAGCTATGGGTGCTATTTCCAGCCATATTTCTGGGAATATGTACAAGCTTATCACTAATGAGAGTGTAGCCAAAGCTGCTTGGGATATTTTGAAAACTCAATGTGAGGGAGCACCAAGTGTAAAAGCTACGAGGCTTAGAATTTTAATGGATAGGTTTGAGTTACTTCGAATGGAAGAAACTGAGGACATTGTGTCATATGCTGCTAAGATTCATGAGATTTCAAATGAATGCACAAGTCTAGGAGAATAAATCTCCAATGCGAGACTTGTAAGAAAGATTTTAAGAACCTTACCTGAGAGGTTTAACATAAAAGTGGCTGTGATTGAGGAAACAAAAGACACAAGTACTGTAGGACTAGACACAATCGTAGGAATCTTGACTGTGTTTGAGCTAAACCTTGAAGCTCAGAAAAAGGACAAAACTCATAGCATTGCTCTTAAAAGTGCTGCTGCACTTCCAAAAGAGCTTGTGGAATTATCCTCTGAGATTGACAAGTCAAATCTTGAAGATGAGGATGTAGCTTTTATTTCAAAGAAATTCAGTTCTATACTGAAAAATAAAAGGATAAGTAAATTCCCAAATAGACCTACTCCGAGTGCTGCTGAAAAGCCAAAACCTAGTACTGACACTGGATTCAAGAAACCAAGCTTTGAAAATAAATCATCTGAGTCTGTCCAATGTAGGGCATGTCGTGGCTTTGGTCACTATGTCAATGAGTGTGCTAACACACTTAAAAAGAAGGGAATGAGCTTAACTGCTACCCTTAGTGACAGTGAGGATGAAGAAGAAGAAGTGGCTAACATGTCTATCATAAACTGCCATTACGTGTTTAATGCCTTTCTGCGAGATATAGAAGAAGATGCTCCACGAAAACTCCTTGGATGTGGTCTCGATTGTGAACACATCGGTGTCACATACGAGCTGTTCTTTGAAGCTGTTTCTCTGTAAAAGGAGATTCGGATGATGAAGATGAAGAAAGGGACATTCCATATGAGGAACTTTTTGTAACATATAAGGAGCTGCATACAGATTGGATGAAAAGATTGGACAAGATTGAGGTACTTGTTAAGGTAAATAAATCTCTTTCTGATAAATTAGCTGCTTGTGAAGATGAAAAAGCTGTACTTTCAAAGGAAAATGATGTTCAAAAAGATACCATTGCCAAACTAGAAGTCCTTGTGACCAAAAGAGAAGTTGACCTTGAAAAATTCAAAAATGAATGTGAAAAAGCTGAAAATACTTTTACTAAGTTAAATACAAGTAAGATGAAAATGGAAGAAGCTTTTAACATGGGTCAACGTAACAAAACTGGTGTGGGCTTTGAAACTAGTAATTTTGTAAAGGAGGGATGTGAGGCTTCTACTTCAAAATGTGTGAAAAAACAAGTTTTTAAAGAAAAAATCCTTTTGAGTGAGAAAATACCTAGGAAGAGACACTACATATGTCACTATTGCATGAGTCCTGGTTACATTAGACCATACATTACAAACTCAAGGCGACAAAAAATCTGGTCACTTCAATCGGCCTCGAGATGTATGAGAAGATGTATGCACATCCAAACACACATCTGTGTCTGAGACCTCTGCAACCCAGAAAGCGTAAAACAATGGGTGGCTAAACCAATTGCCACACTGCAATGTTGTTTACTCTTCCCTCAGAAATCTTGTCTACGGCTCTTGGTATTTTGATAGTGGGTGCTCTAGGCACATGATTTGGAAACAGCGATCCTTCTAGACTATGAAGTGATTAATGGAGGGAAAGTAAATTTTGGTGGAGGTGCTCAAGGAAAGATTGTTGGGAAAGGAGCCCTAGATGTTAAGGGTCTCCCAAAATTGCACAATGTGTACCATGTGGAAGGCTTGAAAGTCAACCTAATAAGCATCAGTCAACTGTGTGATGATGATCTTTATGTGAAGTTTGATAAGCACTTGTTTGAAGTGTTTGATAAGGATAATACCTGTGTGTTTACTAGTCCTAGATCTGCTGACAATTGTTACCAATTTGGTGACAATCTTTCTTGCCTAAGCTCAAAAGTTAATGATGTCAATCTGTGGCACCAAAAATTAGGGCATGCTAGCTGTAGAACTCTGGAAGAACTTCAAAGGTTTGAAGCTATTAAAGACCTCCCTAAACTGAGCTTCAAGAACCACGATGCACGTGGTTCATGTCAAAAGGGAAAGCAAACAAAAGCATCACATAAAAAGGTCCAACAGTGCTCCACATCTAGGTGTTTGGAGCTGATTCACACTGACTTAATGGGACCTATTGAAGTAGAAAGCTTTGGTAGAAAAAAGTATGCCTTTGTATGTGTTGATGATTATTCTAGGTACACTTGGGTAATGTTCTTAAGAGAAAAGTCAGAAACAATTGGAGAATTCAAAAATTGGTACAAAAGGGTTAGAAACCTTTATGGTCTTAAGACTGTGAGAATTAGGTCTGACCATGGCACTGAATATGAGAATCAAATATTTACTAATTTTTGTAATTCTAAGGGAATCACTCATGAGTTTTCTGTACCAATCACCCCACAGCAAAATGGAATTGCTGAAAGAAAGAATAGAACCTTGCAAGAAATGGCTAGGGTCATGTTAAGTTTTAAAAATCTGTCCAAAAAATTCTGGGCAGAAGCTTTGAACACTGCTTGTCACATTGGCAATAGGGTGTTCTTAAGGATTGGTAGCACTGTCACTCCATACCAAATCCTCCTTGGAAAGAAACCAACTGTGAAATATTTTCATGTGTTTGGATGTGTTTGTTACATTCTCAATGATAGAGAATATCTGTCCAAGTTTGATTCAAAGAGTGACAAAGCTATTTTCATGGGATATTCCACTAATAGTAGAGCTTACAGAGTTTTTAATCTCAAAACTAAGACCATTATGGAATCTGCTAATGTTATATTTGATGACTCACTTGATCTTAACCTCAAGACTGCTGAGGATGATATTTCAGGTTGCTTACTAGACTGGAAGGATGAAGAAACTTCCAGTGCTGAAAAACATGGTGAACCTGATAGGGATGTAACCAAGGATGTGGACACATCTGCCTCCACATCTGAACCCACATCTGCTCCCACATCCACTCAAATTCCTGTAATTGAGGACAGTTCCTCTGATTTTGATCAGGATGATGCTCCAGAAGGTAATGTGGATGGGTGTGTGGATAGATCAAAGGATATTTCTTCAAAAATCCAGAAAAACCACCCCACTTCACAAGTTGTGGGAGATGTGCATGCTCAAGTGAGAACTAGACAAAAGGACAAAGTGGACTATAGAAAGATGGCTGGTTTGTGGAGTTGCTCTTCAGCATACTCCCAGGTAAGTTTTTGTTGTTTTGTTTCTAAGATTGAACCTAAGAATATTGCTGAAGCATTGAAAGATGCTGACTGGATTCTTGCTATGCAAGATGAATTGATTCAATTTGAAAAAAATGAGGTGTGGACTCTTGTTCCTAGACCCTCACATGGTAATGTCATAGGAACCAAATGGATTTTCAAGAACAAAACTGATGAGCAAGGTGTGATCACTAGAAATAAAGCTAGGTTAGTTGCTCAAGGTTATACTCAAATTGAGGGAATTGATTTTGAGGAGACATTTGCTCCTGTTGCCAGAATTGAGTCCATTAGACTCTTGTTAGCCATTGCTTGTTACCTCAAGATTACTCTTCATCAAATGGATGTTAAGAGTGCTTTTCTAAATGAGATATTAAATGAGGAAGCCTATGTTGAACAACCTAAAGGTTTTGTGGACTCCAAGTATCCTAACCATGTATATAAGCTAAAGAAAGCTCTGTATGGGCTAAAATAAGCCCCTAGAGCTTGGTATGGTAGGTTGACTGACCATTTGTTTCAACTAGGATTCAAGAGGGGTGAGGTTGACAAAACACTGTTTGTGTGGAAAAATAAAAAGGAGATTCTTGTAGCACAAATCTATGTAGATGATATTGTGTTTGGGTCAAACTCTGACCCTATGTTAGCTGAATTTGTGGATAGCATGACTTCCACATTTGAGATGAGTATGGTAGGTGAGTTGAACTTTTTCTTAGGTTTACAGATTAAGCAATTCAAAGATGGCATGTTCATCTCATAATCTAAGTATGCCAAGAATCTTGTGAAAAAGTTTGAACTTGAACACTCTTCACATCAAAGAACCCCAATGGGATCTTCCCAAAAGCTAAGTTATGATTCAGATGGTGAGAGTATTGATCAAACCCTTTACAGAAGTATGATAGGAAGTCTGCTTTACCTCAGTGCAAGTAGACCAGACATTATGTAAAGTGTATGTCTCTGTGCAAGATATCAAGCCAACCCTAAGGTATCCCATCTGAAAGCCTTGAAAAGAGTCTTTAGATATGTGAGTGGGACTGTGAACCTAGGTCTGCATTACTCAAAAGAAACAAACACCAATTTGGTTGGGTACACTGATTCTGATTGGGCTGGAAATAGTGATGATAGAAAGAGTACCACAGGTGGATGTTTCTATCTAGGAAATAACCTTGTGTCTTGGTATAGTAGAAAGCAGAATTGTGTGTCTTTATCCACTTGAAATTTGAATATGTTGTCCTTGGGAGTTGCTGCACACAATTGCTTTGGATGAATCAAATGTTGAAAGATTATGGATTGAATAGCAAAGTTTTGACTGCTTTTTGTGATAACAAAAGTGCCTTGGACATATCTAAAAATCCTGTCCAACATTCTAGAACAAAGCATATTGATATTAGACATCATTTCATTAGAGATCTTGTAGAACAAAAAGCGTAGTAATGCGGAATTTGTTGGGACTGAAAATCAATTGGCTGATATATTTACAAAGGCATTAGATTTGGAGAGATTTTCCTCCTTGAGAAAGTCTCTTGGTTTGTGTGATATCTAAGGTTGTGAGACCAAATGTGTCTCACATCCTCTAACACATCTGTAGATTAGATTAACTGAAAAAAAAAAATATATATAAAGAAAAATAAAAAAATATCATGCATTAGCACGAAATTTTCTTAGTGTGGTCACTTGTGAGTCTTCATCTTGACATTGTTTTTGATCACTTAATTGTGAGCACTTCCTGTCCATGTCATCTTTTGATGATTTGGTATAACCTTCCTAGGTATCTCACAGTGGGTGCTATAAAAAAAAATATGTGTGAGAAACAGCTGCTTCACCCTTAGTATGAAGCCATACCATTGTGATCAAGTGATTCTCATAAGAAATCTTGAAATCAAACTTGACAAGATCATTGGGAAAAAGGGCTATCTTTGGGACCAAGTAAAGTGAAAGCTACTCACAATGCAAAATTCCACAACAAAAAAAAATGGTGGATGCATCCTAGAGGCTGTGCAGATTGAATTATTGCTCATTGACTTTTTGTGATCTAAATGTGTCCCCATATGTGACTCACATCCTATGCCACATCTATAAACTGAGAATATTTCCATTACTTGTGTGTTTGCATCATGCTAGGCATATTGCATCTTTTAGGTCATATAGGAGCTTTGTAAATATACTAGTTAATTAATTTTCCTTCTTAATTCATTCTTTGATTTTATAGGTTTTTGATCTCCAATATCTTTCATGAAAGAAAAGGTGTGTATCATTCCTTGTTTGAAAAGGTTGGAAAATTCGTTTGGGATTCTTTTTTAAATAAAGATATGGCTGAATTATTTTTGTTTCCATAAAAATCTATCAAAATCTTGTTTTATTTTGATCCCCTATTTCTTAGAAGGTGGTTGTGTGTGGTAACCTCAAAGGTTTCTAGCCGTTGGAGGATTCCTAAGGAATTTGGGTTGTGTAAAACCTTTTTGGAGAAGGATTCCAAGTTTCTGTTGGAAAGGGGGAGCTGTGAGTATTAATAAGCCCTCACATCCGTCCCATCCCCCATAAACCCTTGCTAAAACCTTTTGTTCTTCCTTCTTTTTGCACACAATCTCACACATTGCATTAAATCCCCTTCTACTGTTCAACCTAACACCAATCTTCTGTTTAAATGGCCGATCACTCCAACATTCGCGAAGAAGATGTTCTTGACGTTGTCCCAATCTCTGTAGCTAAAGGAGAAGCTTCCATTGTCGTCAACCCTTCTATTTCAAAATTTATTGCTGAATTTGCCTTCCCTTCGTCCTCAACTGAGCCAAGCATGGAAGCTACTTCCCCAAAATCCCCTACATTGGAACCCTTGCCTGTTCCAACCGCCTCTAAAAACCCTAAGGCTCCAACCTCTCCGGTGATTTCACCATCGGTTGTCGCCCCTGTCTCTCCCTCAGTAGAACCTTCTTCAACCAAGAAGAGGAAGCTTGCCCAAGCAAAACCCCTGAAGCCTGCTGCGATTCCTGTGCCCCAACGCAATCTACGTCGATCGCATAGGGTTAGGAAGTTGTCAGAATCTGACAAGGCCAAGAACTTGAAGAAACCATGTGGGAAGCCCTCTACTGCCATTGCTCTTGAAGAAGATGAAGAATAAGAAGAGGTAATTGCTCCTCTTATTAGGACTAGGGCTCAAACTTCAATTCCTCCTCCTGTAGTTGTTGATCCTGTCCCTACTATTACCCCTTCTGAAAATATTCCCCATGTTGAATCCATTGATCATGTTCCATCATCTCCTGTTAATACATCTGATCCCATTATTCCCATTCCTGCTTCTTCCCCTGTAATTGATGCTCCTTCCCCTGTGGTTGATGCCTCTATTCCTGTTGTTGATTCTTCTGCTCCTGAGGTTTCAAATACCGTTGAAGATTTTATAGTTTTTAGTGATGAGGAGCCTTTGACTAATATTTTGATGGAGTTAAAAGGAAAGAAAAAGGAGGCTGCTACTGATTTAGAGCCTATTGATGAAGAAGCCTATGAATCTGATTCAAGCTATGACAGTGATGATACTGCATCTGATGTGAATTTCAAGCTAGGGAGAGATGAGCTTGACCAATAAAAAGAGGACCAAGATATAGATTCCTCTCCTGATGATGATACTGAGGTAGAGTCCATCAAAATTCCATCCCATGCAAAGGATGTGTCTGAGGATGTGCACACATCCAGACGCACATCTACAAGGAAGAAATCTGATAAGGGTATGTCTTCAACTCTCTCCATTACCTCTACCCCTAAACCCTTTTCCAAGAAATTCTTGACCAAAAATGCATCTGATAAGTTTGGCCAAATTTCTTCTCAGGCTTTTATTGTGGAAATGAAAAGAGATAGGGAAACCTTCTTTAAGCTTGGTATGGACAATTTTTTTGAAGAAAGAGGGCTGTTTTTAACTGTGGATCATCCTCTCCCTTTCTATCCTAAGATGGTGTATGAATTTTATGCCAATCTGACTAAGGGACTAGATAAAAGTTACTCCTCTCCTCCTTCTGTCTATGTTAGAGGAGTGTTTGTCCCCTTTTCCCCATCTGTGATAAATGACTTTCTTGGTTTGAATGATAACTTGGATGATCTAGTTTCTGTCTCTGATGATGAGCTAGTGGCTGCTATCACCCATGGAAAGGTTACCTCTTGGCCTGTGAAGCCAAAGGATTTGGGAAGTGGCTCTTTATCCTCTCTTTACTGTTTTCTCCATTCTATCTTTGTTGCCAATCTTTGCCCCTCAAATAACAAAACTTCAGTTACTAGGGTGCAAGCTCTTCTTCTCTATAGATTGGGCATTAAGAGGCATATTAACTTTGGAGATTTCATTTTTAGGAAGATTTGTGACTATGGAGAGTCACCATCTAAGAAGTGGTCTTTACCCTTTCCCTCCTTGATCTCTCAAATCCTAATTGCCAATGGAGTTAAGCCTGAGAAAGGAGAAGAAAATGTTGATAAATTTGCTCTGTTTAAGAAATCCAAAACCCTTCTAGACCCTAAACAAAGACATGTTGATCTCCCTTTGGGTGCTGTTCGTGAACTTGTTATGCCAGATGTGGACACAGCTGAACCCACATCTGAGGATCCCTTTGAAGCCCAGATGAAGGATTTGGATGCTGAGATTGCCCTTGCTGAAGCTCAAGTACAAACCTCCAGTGCTCATGCTAATAATCTTAAAGCTCTTAAGAATAGACTCCTTAGATGACATGCTAAACTTTCTAGTCAAAAAGGGAGAGAATCAAGTTCTGTACCTGCTGCTGGAAATGTAAAATGGGATGCTGCTGTATCTGCTGCTAGCTGGAGGAGTTGGGATCTTTAATTGAGGGGGAGAAATTTTTTTTGTTGCTTTTGATGGTTGCTAAGACAATTTTAAATTTCTGTTCTAATTTTTAGTTTTTAAAACAATGGGTTGTAATAGTCTTAATTAGGACATTGCTGAATGGTTTTTTGCTCTTGCTTAATGAACTGCTGCTAGTTTGCTCTAACTTGTTTTGTGCAGTTTTTTATGTGTGGATGTGTAGACACATCTGGACACACATCCATTCAGGGGGAGTTGTGTTCATCTTAGTTTTTTGTGGACTTAAATTGTGTTTTTCATAAATCTTTGGTTTTGACCAGAAAGTCCAAAATAGGGGGAGATTGAAAACGTGAGTTTTATGGAAACATATTCATGTTTCCTTATTTCAAAAGACTTCTATATGGTAAGAAGATTTTGGGACTTTCATGGAAGATTTATTAGTATCCTACTTTGACTAGGAGATTGTAAATATGTAAATATCTTTTATTTATGTACATAGTTTTATATTAGGACTAACCTACTAATATTTGATTTCCTTGTGACAGTGTTTATGTTTTCATATAGGAAAAGAGATCTCACAAAGAAAGATGTCGATTCATGAAGATCTTCTCCATGGTGCATTATAAATACAAGGCATTCAGCACAAGAGGAGCTACGGATTTTAGAAAGAAAAATTACTTATTCTTCATAGTATTCGACATTGTGTTTTTAGGTTGTGAGTGAAGGTTGTGCCTTACATCCGTAACTCACATCTAGTTTTTCATAGAGTTCTCTTGTTTTACTTCTGACTAGAATAGGTCCTACTTGGGAAAGGGGAATTGTTCTTGTCGTAGAAGGTGATTCGAACTCGTTTAGTATTTTCATATTTTAGTTTTTCACTTATTTGTTTTTGTAAGCAACAAAAGTTTTTATAGTGAAAAGTTTTTGGGCGTAAGCCTAGTTTGCTGATCTCATAGATCAGTAAGCGTAAATAATTCTTGAGTTATTGCTTTTAATTTATTTTATTCCGCTGCATTATCTGTGGATGTGTGGACAGTTGTGAGACACATCTGTACTCACATCCGTTGCCTGTTGTGTGATTGAAGCTACACGAAACTTTCATATCTGCTTGAAAGTCCATAGAATTATGGAAGCGTCTTGATCTAGGTTGTCCGGACTTCGCAGAACGTCGAAGTAGGGGATTAGGGAAAAAACTGGGCACCAAACCATCCACACCCCAATAGTCCTCATGCTCGATTGGTTCGAATGTCCCCTTCCATGTCTTGTAGTATTCCCCAACGATGTAATATCGAGAAACGAAATCTCGACCATCAAGATTTTGTGCAGAACAACAAGCAAGAAGATGGGAACAAGGCATGTGATAGGCAACCCATTTACCACATGTTAAGTCGGACAATCTGTATATTTCTTCCGTGATCACCCTGACGTGCAGTTGTCACTTGATACACCCCCATTTCGTGATTGTTGAACCTCCTGACCTGATGTGTTGCCCCTTTTGCGGTGTTCTTCAAGTAGTGATAATTGACTTTTCTGGCTGAATTGGTGTAGGGGATTGATGTTAGGGAGACATGGACTGAGAAAGAAAGAAAAGGGTTTGTTTTGTTGGGATTGAAGGAGACGATTTTGTAGGGATTTTGAATTTAAATAACTCGCTACACCGTGTAGCGAGTTTAATTTGGTTTGACCAAACTCGCTACACCGTGTAGCGAGTTTATGTTAATTAATTGCCCTAATCAATTTCCCAACTGTCAAACTTAATTATCCTAAACTCGCTACACGGTGTTGCGAGTTTTGATCAGACCCAAGTCAAACTCGCTACATGGTGTAGCGAGTTTCAAAAAAAGGGACACTCTTGGCAATAGTTTAAACAGTAAGTCATTTTGATAAATATAAAAGTAAAAAGTGATTATTTGAGAAAAAAATTTGAAAATATTGATATAGGGATTATAGCTTCAAATGCTATAAACATTTCAATCCTGGAAAACCGAAATTAATTAAAGTTAGGATGGATGACAACTGATTAATGATGAGTGCAATGAAATAACAAAAATAAAATAAAATAAAATAAAATACCACTATCAAGTTTAACCTTTTTATTTGGATATTTATGACTTCCGAAATCAATAACGACAGAGATCCCATACCTCTTTATACTTTCGTCGTAGTTTCTAAAACATTATCGTTTGTCATTTCACGATATTTAGTACAGTAATATTTTACTGTTTTTTAGATTTATCGCACACTAATTTTTAATATTTTTTAATAATAATCTTTAATAAATATTAAATATAAAAGTAATTAAGAATAATGCAAGTACTTTTAACATATTTTTCAATATGAGTTTCGGACATTGTTTTAAAAACGAAGGAAGTATATATCCGTATATATAAAGTATAAACCAGTGTTCTAAAACGTAGCCTAGGCGGTGCCTAGGCGCTGGACGATGACCAAACATCGCGCCTATAAGCAAGTCTGCCAAATTAGGCGTTGGTGTTTTAGGTGCCATTAGGCGTTGACTAGGCGGGATATACCCCAAGGCCACGGCCAAGGTCGGCCAAAGCCCAATTATGCTTGCTATCCCAGCTTCAGCCTCATATATATAGTCACGTGCCACATTTTAGTTTGTTTTTCTTTCGATGTTGGATAATAACCTCCAAGATCGGCCAAGCCACATGCCACATTTTAGTTTGTTTTTCTTTCGATGTGGGATAATCAAGGTTCTAAAAAGCGCTAGGCGAATGCTAGGCGGCGGAGCCGGGCCTAGCGGCTAGGCGAAAACTAGTCGGGATTAGTCGGGACCTAGGCGGGGCTTAGAACTAGGCGTTGGAGAGGGGCCTAGCGCCTAGGCGGGGCCTAGGCGCTCTTAGGCGGTGTCTTTTAGAACACTGGGGATAATAACCTCCATGGTCGGCCAAGGCCGAGCCAAGGCACATTTTACTTTGTTTTTCTTTCGATGTGAGATAATAACCTCCAAGGCCAAGGCCGAGCCAAGGCCCAAGGCCAAGACTAATTTTTATTATTTTTGACAAATAATTTTTTGGATATATATATAAATTTATGAAATATATTTAAATTTTGTCTAATTTCTCGGCCCCGCTTAGACCCCGGTTAGATTCTTAGGCGCTAGACCCGACTCCACCACCCAGCATCCGCCTCGTCAATTCAATCAAACTTTCATTATAATTTTATGAAAATCTAAATATTCTTATACACTTCTAAAAATTGTAATTGATAGTTTCATAATAGCAAATCAATAACAAATATTAAATCGTATAAAAATAGCTAAATTTTCATAAAATTGAGGTCAAAATTCACTACTAAAAAGTAAAACAAAATTATTGAGACGGAAAGTAGTCTCATTAAATAATTTATACAATCGCCATCTACATCCTTGTTTGAATTTAGAACAAAATAGACACAATAGGGGTCTCAAATAGTGGGTGTCATAAATATTTTGGAGACAAAAATTATCTTCCATGTCTTAAATAAAGTACGATGACAAATACGTAGGTAAACCCTAAGGGAACGTTTGATTCGGTGGAAAAAAAGTGAAGGAATGGAATGGTCAATGGAATTGAATTCCTTAAGGAATTGAAATGGAAAAAAACTGGTCAAACCCCTCCGTTTGGTTGGCACGGAATGGAATGAAATTGTCATTGACAAATCATGTTTGGTTTGAATATACAAATTATAGGAATGGAATGAAAGCATATAAAATGACCAATTTACCATTTTTAAAAAAAAATTGAGGGGGGAGGGTAGGTAGGGGGTATTGAATGTGCGCTCGCCCGAAATTTGGATTTCGAAAAAAAAATAATAAAGGAGTCGCCACGCCGTTTTTAAGAGGAAACATTGAAAACCTTTTGAGAGAGAAAACACGGGTTCGGTAGTCAGGTTACGTGTTGGAAAGAATCGAGAGTTCACCCAACACGCCTCGTCCATAGACGAGTCTTTCAATTAAACATCCAAGCAAATCCAAAAGTGTGTGCAAGTGTTGACAATGAACAAGTGTGGTAAACATGCATTTTATTAATATGAATCGAAGCTTACAACTCGTGAGCCCATTATTTAGGGAGGCCACATCTCTGCTACAACAATCTAAAACAGATTACAAGAGGAAAAGGTTTCTGCAGATAGGTCACGATATGTCGCATGACACATGATACAAGTGACCACATATGTCGCGTGACACAGGATCACCTTGGAACAATGTATCGCGTGACATACAGAGGCCATCTGCAGAAACTTACACAATGAACACCAGAATCAACAACAACTAACACAGATCTAATTGATTGGCCAGATTAGATACGAAATACAGAAATAACAACAAATCGACCCCGAGAGTGTGGATATGGGTAGATCCACACCCCCTTGGGGTTTAAGCACCAAATTCAAGCAAGTATTCAACAATAATAGCTCAATTACACCAATTAGACAAGTTAAACAGAGAGATTGCGATTGGGATTCAGTAATCTAGACAGATGGAGTCTGATTACTGAATCCTAACAGAAGTAAACAATAGAATTATGAAAAATTGAGTAGAAGGAAGAGAGAAGAGGGAGTTTGGGATTTGTTACCCTTGTTGCTTCCACGAATTCTGTATCAAGTTAGATACAGAACCCTTCAATTGGTTGCTTCTGGTCTTGGAAGCCCGAGAGAATTGGTGCAAAGGATCCAAGTGGTTTGGTTTGAGAAATGGGTTTGGATTGGAGGAAATTGGGTAGGTTGAAGGTAGGAGAGAGAGAGAGTTGTGTTTGGGGGATTCGTTACGAAGCAATTTCTGCAGAGTAACAGTAGGCTGGAGTTGGGATCTATTTCTGAGAGGGGGAGGGTCTTATTTATAGGCTGCAGTTAGTGGTCACCTTGTGTCGCACGACTATACGCAACCACTTTCCATGCCTCGACTTGTCGCGTGACACAAGGTGGCCTCAACCGTTTTTGGCGCCAAAACCAGTTTCTGGAACATTCAGGCCTAAATACCTAAAAAGTCCAAAAAGGTTTATTCCCAACAGGTCCCTTGGCATGAGTAAGGTACCAAAAGGTACTTCCTTCGCGGGAAACTTATGAAATGTTTCCGGAAGTCTCGGGATAGGCCGGGAATTTACCAAAATGCCCCTTAATGCAATTTTATTACATTAAAATGCATCTAAAAAGGTTGCGAATTGGATTGGCGTACTTACAGAGCCCCTCGGCAACGTCACTTTTGGAAAAAAAGTGGGGTTGTCGATAAAATAAGACCCAATCCCAATGAGCATCAAGGGATAAGGTAACGGGCTAGAGGGTGAATCGGGGAGTCTAATGGCTGGACCTTTCTGAGAAAGGATTCCTACGTATCCCTTAAGAAGGGAATCAAGCCAAATCGTAGTTCGGAAATTACCAAAATCAAGACATAAGCAAGAAAGGGGTAGAGATGTATCTTCATACCTTTGCTGTGCTTACCTGTGACTTCTTGAGGGGTCGGTACTACTGTGGTTGGCTAGTAGCTGCCTTTTGTGCCAGGTTGTAGCTGCTGGAGGGTCTCATGCTGCAACTGGTATTTGCGAGTAGCTGTCGGAGGGTCTCGTGCTATCGCTGCTTGACGAGTTGTAGCTGTCGGAGGGTCTCATGCTACAACGGGTCTTTCGTGGATGTCGGAGGGTCTCATACCACTTTGTTGATGCAGGGTAGTTGCCGGAGGGTCTCACACTACTGCTACTTCTCTTTGTGGATGCCGATGGGACTCATACCACTTCTTTTGGTGCAGGGTAGTTGCCGGAGGGTCTCACACTACTGCTGCTTCTCTTCGTGGATGTCGGAGGGACTTATACCACTTCTTCTCCTGCTTTACTAGGGATAGGTGTAGCTGTCAGGGGTCTCACGCTACTTCTTTTTGCTCTGTTGTTGATATGTGTAGCTGCCAGGGGTCTCACGCTATTTCTTTTTGCTCTGTTGTTAATAGGTGTAGCTGCCATGGGTCTCACGCTACTTCTTTTTGCTCTGTTGTTGTTCTTTTACCGGTTTTGCTATTGGACGGTCTTTGTTGATTGTTTGCTTTTCTTTTGGTGTCCTGAGCTTTGCTTGGGAAGCCGGGGACTTTGCTTTTTGTCTGTGCCTCGAGGCTGCTGATCTTTGAAATTTTTGTTTGGTAAACCGGAGACTCTGCTTTCTGGGGAGTTGGCTTCTTTCGGTGCTTTGGGGCCGTTGATTCTGTTGCTTTTGCTTGATAAGCCGGGGACTCTGCTTTCTGGGGAGTTGGCTTCTTTCGGTGCTTTTGGGGCCGTTGATTCTGTTGCTTTTGCTTGATAAGCCGGGGACTCTGCTTTCTGGGGAGTTGGCTTCTTTCGGTGCTTTTGGGGCCGTTGATTCTGTTGCTTTCTGCCTGGGAGATTATCACAGATACAGGCTTTTTTGTTCTCTTTTTTTTTTCGGTTTGGCATGAGGGCCAGTCTTCGAAGTGTGGTGAGACTCAGTTGATCGTTGTACCTGCGAGGGAAAACAACAACTCCCAGCGCTGCATCTAACTAAGCTATCTTGTTAGCAAAGATTAACCTATGTTAGCTTGTTTGCGCGAGTACATACGTTGCAGGAAGGAAACGCGATCATTGTGTTAAAAGGTCGGCTTTGTCAGATTTGTGTATGAGGTTTTGGTATTGTCTTGGATAGGTGTGTATAGTAGGGGTCCTCTCCCATGTATTTTCATGGGCATGTATATGAGGGTAGGAAGTGTATTATAGCAAAGGCGAGTCGGGAAAAAAAATGCTCTGGGGTAACCACTACAGGCTTTTCTACACTGTCTGTTATCAACCAATATGTGTCGCCCGACATGCTATGTCTGCTTGGCCTATTGTGTCGCACGGCGAGAGGAGCTCGTAACGGGTCCTTTTTAAAGTCGGTTCGAGCTTCATTTGCAAGCTTGTCTTCTTAGTAGAGGAAACCAGCGGCCCTATTTGGCGAGATAAGCGAATTCTTTGGCCAAGGCGATACTTTAGTTTGCAATGGAGCATTATAACAAAGAGGTTGCTTCCGGGAGTGTCAATTTCATCGGGACTTTGTTGAAATTTGGGGATTTCATACGAGGCAACATAGGAGGGTTATTGACAAGCGGTACAATATGCCGTGCATTTGGTCCTTAAAAGATTGGAGGGTCGGCGGGATTTGCTTGAGTGCATCACCTTACGGGACTCGGGCGTCATGTCTTTTCTTTGTCATACAATGATTTGACCCCAACCATGGAAGACTTTAGGGCATTGACGAGGCTTGGGCGAGCGGCAAGCGTAGCATTCCAGCGGGACGGTCGGTCGGTTGTGGAGCGGTTATCGGACTTCTTGTGTACGCCGGCGGATCGGGTGTTATTTATGATTACGGGTGATGGGTCCATAGACTTGACTCGGATGGCTAGGTTACGCTGTCCCGTCTGAGTTTGTTTGACCTTTCTACCTCTTTGGATATATTCATGTTGTTCACCACTGTCGGCTTACTATTTACGCGGATATGCCGGAGTGCGCTCAAGTGCGTTCTTTGGAGATTGTCGAGAGCAGCGAGGGGTAGCAGGGTGTAGATCTTCGTCAAATTCAATCTGGCCAAGGAGATGGACATTGTACCCTTTGTTGTTTGAGACCTACCATGGCATTGACGAGGTTAGCGGGGGATCGAGACTTCATGGGAGCGAGCGGCCCGGTTTGTTATCTCTGTGGTTCTACGAGAGGTTACGCTTGATTGGGCCATTACCGAGAGGGTCGGGTGGCAATGCCTTGGGTGACCCGGCCACGCGAGTGTGAGGATATAGGCTGGCGACGGTTAGCGAGATGAGATTGTCACGGTATGAGACTGCGATCGAGCTTTTGGATTCTGCACGGAATTCTGGACCATGAGAGACATTCGGGATGGATCGGTAGTAGTCGGGTGCCCAGGCTTGCATGTATCTTCTTTACGTATCCCATCATTGGTGAGCGGACGGTATAGGTACCCTCGGCGAGATTGTCCGAGCTTTGAGGAGAGGCGATGACCGATCTATTCCGATGTCTATGGCCAAGGCCCAGGTTATACGGTTTTTCGACGAGATCCTTTACGGAGGGTTTTCTTCCCACTCGTGTGCTTCTTCGGCGATCCCGAGAGGGTTTACATTTCGACCACGAGTATCGACTTGGTATGAGGAGCATCGGGGTCTTGTACGATTGGCTATAGAGGCTCGCCGCAGGGAATACTTGGGAGCGAGATTATCCATCCGGTCGGTCTTTCGGGGATACGAGAGGCACGGGAAACCCGAGATAATGTTACCGGTGATCTTTGCGAGGACTATCGGAAACAAGAGATCCGGAGGGCTGCTTTGAGGGATGATCCAGAGGTGATGGCTCGCGAGAGAAGTCTTGAGACAAGAGAGGGTTGCTAGGGCCGCCTTGAGGAAGGCTGATGCGATTGAACCACCGGTGCATGTTATTCTGAATTGGGACGGGCTCAAACCGATTTATTCGACATTCCTAAGCCAAAGACCTCCCGGGGACCGAGGAAGAGGAAGGACGAGAGGGCGAGTTCGGGAGCGGGGACGAGTTTCTAGACACTTTTCGAGAGATAGGAGACTATTTTTGCTTTGTGTTTTGAGAGTAGGAATTATTTGTATGGAAGCGAGTATCCTTTGATTACTTAATGCGAGACGAAATAGATGTTGAAAATTTATTCCTTTTATTCGCGGCGGGCTCTTTGAGTCAAAAGCGAGTCCGTGCTTGAACTCATCAACAAGAATATTAACTCAAATGAACCTTTGAAAAGCTTTGGAGCGTAATCAAAACACTTTTTGGCGGGATGAGAGGTTTTGCGGCGGTTTAGACCGAACCACAAGTGGTTGCCTACGTTCCCCTTTTGTAAGAGAACTAAGGGGCTCGGGTCTCCGTAGTTCGACTCAATCAATTTGTGTTTAAGAAAGGGGAAGATAGAAGGGGGACATGGTGCAACCTGTTTTTACCTAGACCGCCCTTTTAGGGTTTTCGGTCTAGTTTGGGTATATTCTTTAGCACCGGGCGCATGCCTTATTTTTGCATAGATTTGCCTTTTGAGAGGTTTTCGGATCTCATACAGGACAATTTTATTGCGCCTTTATTTCTCATTTTTATTTTTTTTATTTTATTTTTTTTTATTTTTTATTTTATTTTTAGAGGGGAAAAGACTCGATCATACATAATACCTCCATGACTTGTCGCCGTTGACGGGGTGCGAAATGGGTTGCCATCCAAATCGTCGGTGCATAGCTCCTCAGGAGAATATTTTCTTCACTAGAAACGGTCCGACCCAAACAGGTGCCCATTTGCCCAATGCCTTTGCTCGATTCGAGGGCTTCATCTTAAGGACCGGATCACCAACCTTGATGTCCACAGGTTTCACTTTCTTGTCAAAAGCACGGGCCATTCTTCTGAGTACGCCGCTTATGCTCCATGGCTTTTAGTCTGCGTTCGTCTAACAGAGCCAATTCATTATATCGACTTTGGAGCCATTCAATCTCATTCACCTCATTCTCGAGCAAAACCCTGAGGGATGGAATCTCTAATTCAATGGGCATGACAGCCTCCATTCCGTAAGTCAGAGCGTATGGAGTTGCACCGGTGGCAGTTCGAATTGAAGTGCGGTAGCCCCATAATGCTAAATGCAGCTTCTCTGGCCAGTCTCGTCCTCGTTCGGCCATCTTCTTTATGATTCTTTCCAAGTTCTTGTTGGCAGCCTCAACAGCACCATTCGTCTGCGGTCTGTATGGTGAAGATTTATGGCGTTTGACCCTGTATTCAGTGAGTAACCGATCAGTTTCTCCTTCGAAATGGGTTCCATTGTCAGAAATAATCTCATTTGGGACTCCGTAGCGGCAGAAGATCTGTTCCTTTATGAAGCGAGCGACCTTCTTGGCTGTGAGCACTTTGTAAGACGCAGCTTCTACCCACTTTGTGAAGTAATCTACCGCAACCAATACAAACGAATGTCCATTGCTCCCGGGCGGAGTTATTTTCCCAATGACATCAATCCCCCATGTTGCGAAGGGCCACGGAGTTGTCATACAATATAGGTCATGAGGAGGGATGTGGTTCAGGTTGGAGAATCGCTGGCATTTATCACAAGTCCGCACAAACTGGATGCAATCAGTCTCCATAGTAATCCAGAAGTAACCCAGTCTGATGATGCTATGCATAAGGGATCGAGCGTTCATATGAGGTCCGCAGGCACCGTTATGAACATCTTCCATTACTCTTTGGGCCTTTTCTTTCTTGATCTGAGTAGGAGTGGGCAACCTTCCCTTTTCTTCCATAACTCATTGCCAAGTATGACGTACTGTGCTGATAGTCTCTTTAGAGCTTGCAAGCTTTTGGCATGAACACCTTTTAAGTCTCCTTCTTTGTCAACAGGGAAGGATGCTTCGCCATGCTTGAGATATTGAAAGATCTGGTTGTACCACGGCTCACTAACGGTTTCGATCTCAATTTCACAACAATATGCTGGGTTTTCTCGCCTACCGACCCTGAATGGTTTGATTGACTTTCCTTCTGGGATTTCTATCAAAGAGGCCCCGGAGTAGCTAGGGCATCGGCAAATCTGTTCTTGTCTCGTGGCGGGAAGCTGGAATGACACTTCCTTGAAGGCCCGGCCAGACGAGTTCTACGATGTAAGCATGGTACTTACGGAGACACGGATCTATAATTTTCCATTTGTTGGCGGCGATTGATTATCAATTGGGAATCACCGAACACTTCTAACTCTTCCACATGTCGCTCGAGGGCGGCCTCTAGACCGGCTATGCAAGCTTCGTACTCGGCGGCATTGTTGGTAGCAGAAGTTCGGCTTGATAGCTATGGGGGTATGCATGTCGTTCGAATCTACTAGTACCATCCCGATGCCATTACCTCTTTTGTTCGCTGCTCCATCAAAGAATAAGCGCCACCGGTTGCCGCTTTCTATAGCAAGAATCCCTCATCACGGAAATTGGAGATGCGGTCCTCGGGCTTACATGTCTTGGAAGTCGGCCAGCGATCCGCCAAAGCTTGTCCTTTGATTGATTTCCGGATCACATATTTGATATCAAACTCGGCTAAAAAGAAGGTCCATTTCGCCAATACTGGTGGAGATGTTACCTCTGTCACCCTGGAACAGGTATCTGATCGGGTCCATCTTGGAAACCAAATGTACGGGGTGGGATAGCATATAGTGCTTTAGCTTTCCGACCACCCAGACCAGAGCTGCGCATGTCTTCTCGAGGGCAGAGTAATTCAACTCACTACCTTGGAATTTGCGGTTGACAAAATAAATGGCATTCTCAATCTTTGAATCCTTCTTTTCTTGTGCTAGCATAGCCCCAGTGGTTGTGTCTGTGGCCGTCAAGTATAGCAGTAAAGGCTTGCTCCCGTGAGGCGGACAAAGAATGGGAGGATTGACGAGGTAAGCTTTGATCCTCTCGAAAGCTAATTGGCATTCCTCGTTCCAAACCACTTCCTGATTCTTCTTTAGTAGCTTGAAGATCGGCTCACACATGGAGGTCAGTTGATTGACGAATCTGCTGATGTACTGTAGACGACCCATGAATCCTTTTACCTCGGAGATAGTTCTGGGTGGCTTCATTTCAACGATTGCCTTAACCTTTCTGGGTTCTACTTCGATGCCGCATTCTGTGACCATATACCCCAGAACTTTACCTCGAATAACCCCAAAGGTGCACTTGGCTAGATTTAGTCTCATGGAGTGCTCTCGAAGTCTATTGAAGAATTTCCTCAAATCAATGAAATGCTGTCCATCTGACCCCTTCGAGTGAATAATCATATCATCTACATACACTTCAATCTCCTTGTGGATCATGTCTTGAATCAGGGTAGTGACAGCTCTGTGATAGGTAGCCCCAGCATTCTTCAGACCAAACGACATTACTGTGTAACAATAAGTACCCCATGGAGTTGTAAACGCTGTCTTGTCCTGATCTTCCTCAGCCATTTTGATCTGATTGTAACCCGCGAAACCATCAATGAAGGACTTGACCTCGAAGTTTGCTGTTGCATCTACTAGCATATCAATGTTGGGCAAAGGGAAGTCATCTTTGGGACTAGCCTTATTGAGATATCGGAAATCTACGCAGACCCGAACCTTTCCGTTTGCTTTTGTGACTGTTACAATGTTTGCAAACCAAGTCGGATATTCAATCACTTTGATGAAGCCCACCCGTAGGAGTTTTCAATTTCTTCTTTCACTGCAAGGACCACTCGGGTTTTATCCGCCTCAACTTACGCTTGATCGGCTTAATTTACGGATCTAGAGGAATCCGGTGCTCTACGATAGAAGTATCCAGCACGGGCATATCTTTGTAGGACCAAGCAAAGACGTCCATAAATTCTTTAAGCAATTCAATCAGGGCAACCCGCTCATCTCCGGAGAAGAAGCTACCAATCTGTGTTTCTTTGGGTTCTTCGGCTGTTCCCAGGTTCACCGTTGTCAATACCTCATCGGCAGCTTGGGCCCGACTTTCCTTTTGGTCGCAAACCTACTTTGAATCATTTTCTAAAATTTCCTCATCTATTAAGTCTGCATTGTCTTCAATTGAATTAGGCTTAATTATTTTTAAATCTTGATGATTATTTTTTATTAAGCATTCAATTGTTAGATTTGCAATCACGAGATACTCATAAAGGTCAACCATTTTATTCAGAGCATAGGGAAAAACAGTGTTTACAACCCGAAGACGGTCTTCTGTCGTGAGGACATCAGACCGATCAGAAGACTCGAATTCAATAACAAGAGATTCAGGAGACTGACTCAGGACACGAGGAACAAATTTAGACTCGGAGGGACAAGGACGAGGCTTGAGCCCAAGCTTTCCAATCATAGTCTCCATGTCGGCGACCGGTCCTCGGAACGAAGTCCAGTGCAGCAACGGTCCCTGCAGCAGTCTCCAACTTTGTTTAGCTCCACAAGCTGGCTCCTTCTCGAATTCTAACATAGCCACCACCTCGCTATCGGAGGAAAAGTCAATCAAATCACTCGGCTCTTTAACAACAACCACCCCTCCTGTAGGTACTTACGTCAAGACATACCATCCCAGGGCTCGGACGGCCCGCTCTTTAAACAAATCTGCAAATCACCATCAATATCCACAGGGTCAGCACCGCGGATCTTGTATATTGTGGGTTCGTCCAAAGCAAGCTTTTCGAACTGGTTCACATGATCAGGCCCCCAGAAATGGTAGCTGTTCTCGTAAGTGGCGGTCACACCTGGCCTTTTGGGAAAGCTATCAAACATTTCCTTCATCGGGTTTTGGCTGATGGCAAATCTCTGAATTGTTCTCATTCTTTCTTCCATTTGGCTCAACCTCGCTTCTGGGCAAACAAACATATCTCCATCTTCTTTGACAAAATGCTTGTTCAAAGACCAACTGTACGTGCGCATCTCAGGCCTCTTGTACCTCTTGCAGCCGCTGAGGTCATCTTTTATTTAGAAGCTTCAGTCTTGTCATACACCTTATCTTCTTTAGTCACGGCATATCCCAGGCCTTGCTTGTTTCTCTTGGCTTCTGGAAACACAAGCCTACACGGTCCCTGTTGGCGTTTTCCCAGCCCAGACCAGGAATATAGCTCATACCTCCCAGCATTTTCAACACAGGGGTAATCTTGTCTGAAGATGTCGTCAGATCTATGGTGCGGACACGCCCTTTAGGTTTCTCTATTGTGAATCCAGAGCATCGGATTTTCTGGTCGAGCTTGATTTCCATTCTTGGTAAGGTGTTGGTCTTTGGTTTCCCCAATCGTAACACTATCACCATAAATGGTCGTCGACACTCCTTCTTGCACAAATTTTAAACAAGGTGAAGAGTGGAGGCTACCGCTCCAATTTCATGAATCCGGGGGTCGCACGATAATGCTTTGAGAATGTGGCCGGAATGTCGATAACTTGAAATTCTACCATCATCTCCTTGCCTCCAAACATCAAATTCGAGAGAGACTATCCCCAACACCGCCCTAGATGTCGAATCGTAGGCTTTTATGGTTTTGGTTGGATGGTTTTAAGATTACAACGCATTAATGTCCAACATACTCATCATTTTAGCGAGGAGCACATTCATAGCTGACCCATTATCTACCAACACATGGGAATCCGCCGTCCTTCCGGGGGCACCGTGATATGTAGAGACTCATTATGCTTCGCACCATAGCGAGCGAGGTCAAGATCAGTAAAAGTAATGATGTTCCCATGCGCGGTTCAATCGGTGACGAGGCCTCGTGCGGGGTGGCGTTGACGGACACTTTCATTTTGGATAGGGCCTCTTCCAACTTTAATTTGTGAGGGTAGGAGGATGTGAGTAGAGACCATAAGGAGATATCGGCTTGTGTTCTCTTTAACTGCGTTAGGATCGGGTCTTCTTGGACTTCTTCACTTCTGCCCGATCTGTAAGGATTACGAGAGGCGGGGATTAGAGACCGCAAGCTGCCTTACCTTTCCGGACGGATCTGAATTATTCATTCCCAACATTCTCCACGGCCAGAGTCAGCAGATTAACATCTTGATGATCATCAACCACAAATTCCTTGCTTTGGCCTCCTTGAGCTCTGCTAGCGTAATCGGAACGGGGCGAGAGTCTTTGTATGGCCCACGCCTGCCTTATTTCATTTATGGAGAATGGCACATCTACATTAGCCGCTATCCTCAGTTCCTCCAAGGAGATTGGGGAATCTCTAGGAACCATGGATTATATAGTGTTGGCAACCACATGCTCTTCATAATTGTCATAATTAGTAGTATTATTCAAACCATACAGATCATCAAGATACAAAACATAGCAGAAATTATCTTTCATTTCATCAGAAAATGGGATTACATCAGTCACAATCTCATTACAACCAGCACTATCACTTTCATCTATTGACTTCCCAAACTCTATTACATTAACAAAATAGTCTTGCCCGAAGTCGATAAGATTCACGTTGTTACTTGGCAGAGGATTGCTGACCACATTCGGGCGAGGAGATTTCTCGATCTTTTTGTCATCCACCAAACTTTGAATTATCTTTTTGAGAGTTATGCAGGAATTTGTGGTGTGCCCTGGGAACTGGTGAAATCGACAGTACTTGCTAGCATCCATATGGGGATTAGGACGAGCAGGACTATTATTCTCCAATGGCTTGATCATACCGGTACGAAGCAATCTGTTGAAAACTTCCTCTGTAGACATGCCCAAATTATCAAATCTCGGCTGCGGCTTAGGCTGAAATCTCACTGCATTCTGCACATTATTACTTCCTCTCTGTAGATTGTTGATACTTTTGTCTTTGGCCACTTCTCTTCCTCTTGGCGCCATTGCTGAAACAAGGTTAGGTGCTCGATATCGGTATCCTCCACTACCGCTGCAACCAGCGGCATTTGCATTCGGGGTTTGATTGAACAATCTATTTTCACTTCTAGCTCCCATTCCCACCATCTCTCATAGATCTGGGTACCAACCTTTTCCGATGGCTTCCCTGAGCACTGGCTTAACACATAACAAGAAGATGTCTTTTTGGTCCTGGAGGGGGATTGGCTCTGATAGGTCATTAAGCTTGGCGTTCCACCGTTTGTAGAATTCTGTAATTGACTAATCAGCCTTCTGGATAGTCCCCACTAAATCATCCTGAGTGGTACGCCACTCCAAATTGCCTTTGTACTTCTCCAAAAAAGGTTTCTGTGATCTGGCTCCAGATGGAGCGGCATTCTTGTTTCAAAGCCAAAAACCATGTGAGCGCTAATCCCTTCAAAGTCAGATGGAAGTGGGATGCCATAAACTCGGGTGTACAGCCCATTGCTCCCATTGTCATAACATAAGTATCTATATGAGTTTTCGGGCAAGCAGTACCATCGAAGTCCATTTTGGGCATTTTGAACTTGTGCGGCAAAGGCGTTACTTGAGTGGGATCCACAACCTTAAGACCACTAGAACCCACGGTCAATTTGTTGATCTGCTGCTTCATTTGCTTCAATAAGGTTGTTACTTCCGGAGCCAAACCTGGAATCTGGGATATAGCGGGAGCCCTTGTTGATGAAGGCGGGAAATCTGAATTAGGTCTAATGGGCAAAGGCTGGCGATGGGAGACCAAAGGTGCGGGAATTCCAATATTCTTGTCCAACAAGCCGATCGAGCTAGGGATCCTGTTCCCATACATATCATAATCGTTAAAGCGCACCTTTGGGGTTAAGGGGACTGCTTTGCGTTGGCGACCTCGAATTGACCAAGAGTAGAGGGAATCTGTGCGTGCATGGGGGCGGAGTACGGAGTGGAACCATATAAATGCTTTGAGTAAGGGGAGAACATACCGCGGCCGAGGGACACCGCTTTAGGGTCCGAAATCTGGCGATATCTTGAAACACTTGTCTTGACAAATTTGATTCCCTGAAAGCCGTCTGCGACCACTGCGGAAGCTGTCGGGATATGCTCTGGGTGGGGTTGGGGATAACAGCTTGGAAGCGAGGTCCATCGAAACCGTGATCTTTGGGACATTGGGAGTTGGAGAGGCAGTGAGATCGATGAAATTTGATGCTTGACCACCATTCTTGCTAGCACCTTGCGGAATAACCTGGCTATACCCTTGAGAGGATGGGGGAATGAACCTTCCTTGGTCACTCACGAACATTCCCGGAGATGACATTTGATTGGGTCGCGGGGCATAGCTTCTTGGAGGAGGCATCACATTATAGGCAAAATTTGAGTAGATTTGGGCGGGTGAAGCGGATCCAATCTCATTGTGGGCGATCTTACGTGATCTCCTCATAAGAACCGTCCTCCCGATGAAGTACTGCAATCCCTTTGGCTCTCATGGCCTCCACAAAGCGGTTATGAGCTTCTTCCTCACGGGCCTTGGCATTCTGAGCCAATAGACAGGCCTCACGTTCTCGGGCTAAGGCAGCTTCCAAAGTTACCCTCAATTCCTCTGTAGTCATATTGTTCAGACTTGGCTGACCCATTGTCACTGAGCCTCCAGCGGACTGAGCAGAAAATACATCTCCGTTCCCGGCCATCTCTGATTCTACACCAACTGAAACTGCTTGAACACGAACTGAAAACGTGAGTTTTATGGGAACATATTTATGTTTCCTTATTTAATTTGTCTTCTATTAGGGTAAGAAGATTTTGAGACTTTCATGGAGATTTATAAGTATCTTACTTTTATTAAGAGATTGTAATTATGTAAATATCTTTTATTTATGTACATAGTTTTATATTAGGACTAACCTACTAATATTTGATTTCCTTGTGAGTGTGTTATATGTTTTCATATAGAAAAAGGAATCTCACAAAGGAAGAGGTCGATTGCATGAAGATCTTCTCCAAGGTGCTCTATAAATACAAGGCATTCAGCACAAAGAGGACACACAATTTACGAGAGAAAATCACATTCTTCATAGTCATTCGACATTGTTGTTTTAGGTTGTGAGCTTACATCCGTAACTCACATCTAGGTTTTCATAAAGTTCTCTTGTTTTACTTCTGATTGAATAAGTCCTACTTGGGAAAGGGGAGTTGTTCATATCATAGAAGGTGATTAGAACTTGTTTAGTATTTTCATATTTTAGTTTTTCACTTATTTGTTTTTGTAAGAAACATAATTTTTTATAGTGAAAGGTTTTTTTGGGCGTAAGCCTAGTTTGCTGATCACACAGATCAGTAAGCGTATATAACTCTTGAGTTATTGCATTTTATTTACATTTAATTGTTTTATTCCGCTGCATTATCTGTGGATGTGTGGACAGTTGTGAGACACATCTGTACTCACATCCTTTGCCTATTGCGTGATCCAAGTTTCCTAGCTACACGAAACTTTCAATTGGTATCGAGCCAACTCTCGATATATTGCGAGTGTTGATCCAGAAAGTGTAGTCATTATGGAATGCCAAAATCACCAAAATAGGCCTCCTGTCTTGGATGGCACAAATTATTCTCTTTGGAAGTCTAAGATGCGAAATTACATCAAAAGTATTGATGAAAGAGCTTGGATGTGCATTCTTGTTGCATGGCAACCTCCTCTTGTGGAGAAAAAGCCATCTTGGTGTTGGTGAGTCCTTCTTTGAAAGAAAACCACGAAGAACAATGGACTCTTGATGAAATACAAGCCGCAAATTATAATTCAAAAGCCATGGGTGCTATTTCCGGCCATGTTTCGGGAATATGTACAAGCTTATAACAAATGAAAGTATAGCCAAAACTTGGGATATTTTGCAAACTCAATGTGAGGGAGCACCAAGTGTGAAGGCTACCGTGCTTAGAATTTTAATGGATAGGTTTGAGTTACTTCGAATGGAAGAAACCGAGGATATTGTGTCATATGCTTTGCTAAGATTCATGAGATTTCAAATGAATGCACAAGTCTAGGAGAATCTATCTCCAATGCAAGACTTGTTAGTAAAATTCTAAGGACCTTACTCGAGAGGTTTAACATTAAAGTAGGCTGTGATTGAAGAAACAAAAGACACAAATACCGTAGGTCTTGACACTATCATAGGAATCTTGACCGTGTGTTTGAGCTTAACCTTGAGGCTCGAGAAGAAGAACAAAACACACAGTCTTGCCCTTAAAAGTCTTCTTGCTCTACCAAAAGAGCTTGTGGAATTATCCTCTGAAATTGACAAGTCTAATCTTGAAGATGAGGATGTAGCTTTTATTTCAAAGAAATTCAGATTCTATCTTGAAAAATAGAAGGATAAGCAAATTTCCCAATAGACCTACTTCGATCTTCTTTGAAAAGCCAAAACCTAGCACCGACCCGGATTCAAGAAGCCAAGTTTTGAAAATAAATCATCTCGAATCCGTCCAATGTAGGGCATGTCGTGGCTTTGGTCATTATGCCAATGAGTGTGCTAACACACTTAAAAAAGAAGGGAATGAGCTTAAGCGCTACCCTTAGTGACGAGTGAGGATGAGGAAGAAGAAGTGGCTAACATGTCTGTCTTAAATTGCCATTACGTGTTTAATGCTTTTACTGCGAGATATAGAAGAGTATACTCTGAAAAACCCTTGGATGTGGGCTCGGTTGTGTACACATCTCGGTGTCACATCTGACTGAGCCGAATCAAGCTCTCTGTAAAAGGAGATTCGAGATGATGAAGATGAAGAAAAGAGACATTCCCTATGAGGAACTCTTTGCCACATACAAGGAGCCGCATACGATTGGATGAAAAGATTGGACAAAATTGAGGTACTTGTTAAGGTAAACAAATCTCTGCGATAAATTGGTGCTTGTGAAGATGAAAAAGTTGTACTTTCAAAAGAAAATGATGCTCAAAAGGATACCATTGCAAGACTAGAAGTCCTTGTGACCAAAAGAGAAGTTGACCTTGAAAAATTCAAGAATGAATGTGAAAAGGGCGATAATACTTTCACTAAGTTAAACAAAAGTAAAATGAAAATGGAAGAAGCTTTTTCCATGGAGTCAACGTGACAAAATTGGTATAGGTTTTGAAAATAATTTTGTAAAGGAGGGATATGAGGGTTCTACCTCTAAAAATGTGAAAAAACAAGCTTTTAAAGAAAAAGTCATTACGAGTGAGAAGAGACCAAGGAAGAGGCATTACATTTGCCATTCTTTGCCTAGCTCCTGGTCACATTAGGCCCTCCATTTACAAACTCAAGGCGATAAAAAATCTGGTAATTTCAAACGACCTCGAGATGTGTGAGAAGATGTATGCACATCCTAACACACATCCAGTCAATACGAGACCTCTGCAACCCAAAAAGAAAAATGTTAAACGGTGGGTAGCCAAACCAATTACCACACTGCAATGTTGTCTACTCTTCCCTCAAGAATCTTGTCTACGGCTCTTGGTATTTTGATAGTGGGTGCTCTAGGCACATGGTGGGAACCAAGCGATCCTCCTTGACTATGAAATAATGAATGGAGGGAAAGTAAATTTTGGTGGAGGTGCTCGGAAAGATTGTTGGGAAAGGAACCCTAGATGTCAAGGGTCTCCCAAAATTGCACAATGTGTACCATGTGGAAGGCTTGAAAGCCAACCTAATAAGCATCGATCAACCTGTGTGATGATGACCTATTTGTGAAGTTTGATAAGCACTTGTGTGAAGTGTTTGATAAGGATAATAAATGTGTGTTTCTTGGTCCTAGATCTGGCGATAATTGTTACCAATTTGGTGACAATCTTTCTTGCCTAAGCTCAAAAGCTAATGATGTCAATCTGTGGCACCAAAAATTAGGGCATGCTAGCTGTAGAACTACTGGAAGAACTTCAAAGGTTTGAAGCCATTAAAGACCTCCCTAAACTGAACTTCAAGAACCACAATGTACTGTGGTTCATGTCAAAAGGAAAACAAACAAAAACATCACATAAAAAGGTCAACAATGCTCCACAACTAGATGTTTGGAGATGATTCACACACTGATTTAATGGGACCTATTGAAGTAGAAAGCTTTGGTAGGAAAAAATATGCCTTTGTGTGTGTTGATGATTATTCTAGGTACACTTGGGTAATGTTCTTAAGAGAAAAGTCGAAACAATTGGAGAATTCAAGAATTGGTACAAAAGAGTTAGAAATCTGTATGGCCTTAAGACTGTGAGGATTAGGTCGACCATGGCACCTGAATATGAGAATCAAATGTTCACCAATTTTTGCAATTCTAAGGGAATCACTCATGAGTTTTACGCACCAATCACCCCACAACAAAATGGAATTGCTTTGAAAGAAAGAATAGAACCTTGCAAGAAATGGCAAGGGTCATGCTAAGTTCAAAGAACTTGTCCAAAAAGTTTTGGGCGTAAGCTTTAAACCTTGCTTGCCACATTGGCAATAGGGTGTTCCTAAGGATTGGTAGCACTTTGTCACCCCATATCAAATTCTCCTTGGAAAGAAACCAAGCTGTAAAATATTTTCATGTGTTTGAGTTGTGTTTGTTATATTCTCAATGATAGAGAATACTGTCCAAGTTTGATTCAAAAAGTGACAAAGCAATTTTCATGGGCTATTCCACAAACAGTAGAGCTTACGAGTTTTCAATCTCAAAACTAAGACCATTATGGAATCTCGCTAATGTTAAATTTGATGACTCACTTGATCTTAACCTCAAGGCTGCTGAGGATGATGTTTCGGGTTGCTTCTTTGGGTCGGAAGGATGAAGAAAGCAGTCTTTGAAAAAGCAAAAGAAACTTCCAATCTTTGTTAAAAATGATGAACCTGACAAGGATGTAACCAAGGATGTGGACACATCTGCCTCCACATCTGAACCCACATCTGCACCCACATCCACTCAAACTCCTGTAAGCGTGACGGTTCCTGCGATTACGATCGGGATGATGCTCCGAGGTAATATGAATGGGTGTGTGGATAGATCAAAGGATATCCCTTCTAAAATCCAGAAAAACCACCCCACTTCACAAGTTGTGGGAGATGTGCATGCTCAAGTGAGAACTAGACAAAAGGATAAAGTTGATTATAGAAAGATGGCTGGTTTATGGAGTTGCTCCTCAGCATACTCCCAGGTAAGCTTCTGTTGTTTTGTTTCTAAAATTGAACCTAAGAATGTTCTTGAAGCATTGAAAGATGCTTGTTGGATTATGGCTATGCAAGATGAATTAATTCAATTTGAAAAGAATGAGGTATGGACTCTTGTTCCTAGACCCTCACATGGTAATGTCATAGGAACCAAATGGATTTTTAAGAACAAAACTGATGAGCAAGGTGTGATAACTAGAAATAAAGCTAGGTTAGTTGCTCAAGGTTATACTCAAATTGAGGGAATTGACTTTGAGGAGACATTTGCTCCTGTTGCGAGAATTGAGTCCATTAGGCTTTTGTTAGCCATTGCTTGTTACCTCAAGATTACTCTTCATCAAATGGATGTCAAGAGTGCCTTTTTAAATGGGATATTAAATGAGGAAGCCTATGTTGAACAACCTAAAGGCTTTGTGGACTCCAAATACCCTAATCATGTGTATAAAGCGAAGAAAGCTACGTATGGGCTAAAGCAAGCCCCTAGAGCTTGGTATGGTAGGTTGACTGACCATTTGCTTCAACTAGGATTCAAGAGAGGTGAGGTTGACAAAACCTTGTTTGTGAGAAGAAACAAAAAGGAGATTCTTGTGGCACAAATCTATGTAGATGATATTGTGTTTGGGTCAAACTCTGACCCTATGTTAGCTGACTTTGTGGATAGCATGACTTCCACATTTGAGATGAGCATGGTAGGTGAGTTGAACTTTTTCTTAGGCTTACAAATTAAGCAATTCAAAGATGGCATGTTCATTTCACAGTCTAAGTATGCCAAGAATCTTGTGAAAAAGTTTGAGCTTGAACACTCTTCACATCAAAGAACCCCAATGGGATCTTCCCAAAAGTTAAGCCATGATTCAGATGGTGAGAGTGTTGATCAAACCCTCTATAGAAGCATGATAGGAAGCCTGCTTTATCTCACTGCAAGTAGACCTGACATTATGTTCAGTGTGTGTCTATGTGCTAGATACCAAGCCAACCCTAAAGTGTCCCATCTTAAAGCCTTGAAAAGAATCATTAGGTATGTGAGTGGGACTGTGAACCTAGGTCTGCATTACTCTAAAGAAACAAACACAAATTTGGTTGGGTACACTGATTCTGATTGGGCTGGAAATAGTGATGATAGAAAGAGTACCACTGGTGGATGTTTCTACCTAGGTAATAATCTTGTGTCTTGGTATAGTAGGAAGCAAAATTGTGTATCCTTGTCCACTGCTGAGGCTGAATATGTTGCCCTTGGGAGTTGCTGCACACAATTACTTTGGATGAATCAAATGCTAAAAGATTATGGATTGAATAGCAAAATTTTGACTGCTTTTTGTGATAACAAAAGTGCCTTGGACATATCTAAAAATCCTGTTCAACATTCTAGAACAAAGCACATTGATATTAGACATCATTTCATTAGAGATCTTGTAGAGCAAAAAAGCGTATATGCGGAATTTGTTGGGATGAAAATCAATTGGGCGATATATTTACAAAGGCATTAGATTTGGAGAGATTTTTCCTCCTTGAGGAAGTCTCTTGGCTTGTGTGATATCTAAGGTTGTGAGACCGAGATGTGTCTCACATCCTCTAACTACATCTGTAGATTAGTTTAACCCTGAAAAAAAAAAAAAAAAAAAAATAAATAAATAAAAAATCATAAAAATAAAAATCCAAAAAGATCATGCATTAGCACGAAATTTCTCAGTGTGGTCACTTGTGAGTCTTCATCTTTGACACTATTTTTGATCACTTAATTGTGAGTATTTCCTGTCCATGTAATCTTTTGATTACTTGGTATAACAACTTCCTAGGTATCTCACGATGGGTGCTAAAAGAAAAAAAAAAAAAAAAAACATATATATATTTATGTGAGAAACAGCTGCTTCACCCTTAGTATGAAGCCATACCATTGTGATCAAGTGATTTTCATAAGAAAACTTGAAGTCAAACTTGAAAAGATCATTGGGAAAAAGGGCTATCTTTGGGATCAAGTAAAGTGAAAGCTACTCACATTGCAAAAATCCACAACAAAAAATTGGTGGATGCATCCTAGAGGCTGTGCAGATTGGATTATTGCTCATTGACTTTTTGTGATCTAAATGTGTCCCCATTTGTGACTCACATCCTATGCCACATCCATAAGCTGAGAATATTTCCTTCACTTGTGTGTTTGCATCATGCTAGGCATATTGCATTTTAGGATATATAGGAGCTTTGTAAATATGTTAGTTAATTAATTTTCTCTCTTAATTTACTCTTTGATTATATAAGTTTTTGATCTCCAATATCTTTCATGAAAAGAAAAGATGTGTATCAATCCTTGTTTGAAAAGGTTGAAAAATTCTTTTGGGATTCTATTTTAAATAAATATATGCCGAAACATTTTTGTTTTCATAAAAATCTTACAAAATCTTGATCTATTTTAATCCCCTATTTTTCTTGGAAGGTGCTTGTGTGTGGTAACCTCAAAGGTTTTCTAGCCGTTGGAGGACTCTTAAGGATTTTGAGGTGTAATTACCTGTTTGGAAAAGGATTCCTAATTTTAGTAGGAAAGGGGGAGCTGTGAGTATTTATTTTTCCTCACATCCGTCTCCTCCCTCATAATCCTTGTTAAAACCCTTTGTTCTTCCTTCCCGTTTGCACACAAATTCACACACTTTGCATTAATTTCTTATTATCTTTGCTCAACCAACCCCAAATCTCTACATTAAATGGCCGAGCATTCGAATATAAGAGAAGAAGACGTTCTTGACATTGTGCCGATTTCAATAGCAAGAAGAGAGGACTCCATTCTCCTAAATCCCGTAATCTCAAAATTTCTTGTTGATTTCTCTTACTCCATCACCCTCGCTCAGACCAACGATGGAAGCAACCTTCTTCTCCCAAATCCCCTTCTATTAGGAAGCCGTGAATGTTTCAAGCGAGGTAAACCACTAAGGCTCCATCACTCTCCGGTGATTCCACCATCGGATGTCGCCATTGCTTTGTAGAACCATCGTCAACTAAGAAGAGAAAGTTTGTCTCAAGCTAAAAGCCCCAAAGTACATTGCACTGCCCGTAGGTGCCTCGTCGCGATCTTCGTCGATCAGGTAGGGTTCGCAAGGCG